>VXBR01001107.1:127592-206200 GCA_013400215.1 Cisticola juncidis
ACCCACAAGTAATGGAAGTGATTATAAGGACCCAAATTATAGCACTGTCAGGATTACCAAATAGGTTAAGATTTCCAACAATAGAAGCTCCCCCTTATTTGTACTCTCTCCATTTTTCAGAAATCACAAGATACATAAGGATTAAAAAAAAAAATTAAAAACCCACAACACATACCACTGGAAATTGCAGGTAAGTTCTTTCAATACTCAACCTCTGTGGTGAACACCAAAAATGAGCAATATTCCTTTTTCCTGAAGCTGATTCTAAAGCACTGTCACATTATATCTGAAGGCAGTGGGGTGTAGCCATGTGTTTTCAAGAAAGTATTTTCATGAATCCACCTAATCTTGAGGCTGAGATCTTTCTAAATGGCATCCTGCATAAATTTCCCTTTTTTTTTTTCCTTCCCCCCAGAAAATTTCCTACAGCTAAATCACAGCATTCTAAATGGAGTCTGGCACCCGCCTAAGCTATGAGAAGTCTAGCTGTCTCCATACCAGTGTGACAGAGTCATCTCACAGATGGGAGGTGTATCCCCATGGGTGGCACTGAACTGAAAGGAAAGCTGAAAAACAATTTTTTTCTTTTTTTTTTTTTTTGCGAGTTTGATATACAGGATTACAGTACTTGTCTTTGGTGCCTAAAGAACCAAATTAAGTATAAAGCACAAAAAATGTCTCTGTGTACTCATAGATGCCTCAAATTCTGCTGAGAGAAGGTCCTAGAGTTCATAGCAGACACAAAGGTACAAGTGCTGAAGCCATAATTACCAAAGTGCCTAGAGGTCTAACATAGGTCCTTAGACGAGTTTCTCAGGTGACAGGTCTACAAAAACCCCAACAAAACAGGTCTGCAAATTTCCTCAAGCTGTGGGTGATGCATGCTTTTTTCTTCTTCTCTTATACAGAAGCAATGTTCAAATTCATAGTTCAGATTCATAAGCACTGTTCTGTTAGGGCTTCCCAGCTAATCTATTTTCCAGAAATATCCTTCAGACACTTAACCTTCATTAATTAATTGATGAGGGAACCTGAGCCTCGCTCTAGACACGGAGATTTACAACCTTGGGCGCGGAACTCCTGTAGGGCTTAAGTGTCATAGCAGAAAGGCTGTGAGATGCTGGTAGAATAAGACAGAATATCATTCCTTCCTCTTACACTAATCAGCTCCAGGTTTCTTCATAAATCATCAAGAGGCTCGTGGCTGTTCCTCAGGAAAACAGCTTCCAATATCAACAAATGCTGACCTAGGAAGGAAGAAAGTGGATGTGGGAGAGTTTTATTCTCCAAGCACAGTATTGTCCTTACCTGCTTTCTCCTGTTTGAATTTCTCTGTGCAAAGTGGGAAGGGCAGAAGAGGAGGGTTCTGTTTGATAGCTGCTTTCTTACCTGTTACTTTTGCCAGCAGAATCTTCACACTGTATAAATACAGAGGGTTATTTGAAAGGCAAAAGATGATACAGGCAAAAGTTGCAGACTTCTTTGAAGGAGAACAGAGAAAACTGAGGAGCCTATACCAATATTTCAAGAATAAATATTCTATTTCAGAACACAATAATTTGCTTCCTTTTCATTTCTGACATTTTTTAAAGCCAGAACCATAGCTAATTTTTTGTCAAGGGTTTCTTTGTCAAAGCGTGGATTTTTTCTTTTAAAAACTATTCAATATCAGGAATTAAATAAATGAAGGAAGTTTACAGAAACCTCAAGCATAATTTCCTAAAGATCATTTAGTGTTCCTAAACTGTGTGGACTGAATTTGTTATCAAGTTTGCAAATATAAATGCTCATAAGTTGAGTATTAATTACATGGTCTAATTTGGGAGCATTCTAGAAGTTTGTTATTGAATCAGCTATCTGTAGCTTTTTTTCATTTGCCAAAAAAAACCACCCCATGTCAAAGCTGGAAACTAATCAATTAACATTTTGTGATATTTGTCTGAGGAAGATAAAAGGGCTTGTTTTGTTCTTTAAACACTGCCTTAGTCACTTTACTAGAGTGATTTTTAAGAATAATGTCATCTGAATAAGGGTAATGATCTAGAAAGACACTGAAATGAGACAAAAGAACTTTGAATTTAATGTCAGCTTTTGATACAGATTTTTTTGTGCCTCTCATCTAAAAAGTTTAACAAACAAAACCAGGATCAAGCTGCGACCATAGTGCTGCTCACCCTGGGCTGGCCGTGTTTCTGCTGTTGATATTTCACCCAACACAGCATGGCAGCTTATCAAACACTGCCTGGCAAGTCTTTGGGAAAGTGTTAGTTAGCCTTGGGGGAAAACTGTCCCAAGGCTCTTCTGAGCAGCACTGCCACTGGGATGCGCTCCCTGGCACTGCTGAATTTCTCAGTGCACATGGAATTCCCAGGAGTTGGATCAGACCATGGGACAGTTCTATCAGGAAGTGCCCCTTTAGTGGGGAATAACTATTTTTCCTTTCTTCCTCTCCTTATCTGCTACATCTATTTGGGCCATGATATCACTGGCAAAAGTAATCTCTCCCTGTTATGTGTAAACCATCTATTACAGGCAGATCACAACTTTAATTTTAAGCTATTACATAGTATATTAATTAGAGTAGCAACAAAGAGATTGCTGAAATCTAGAAAATTTTGATAAAAGAAAATCTGTGTCTCCCCACACAAATATATATCTATTTCTGTAATTGTGAATCTGTCACTATACTAATATACAGTAGATGTATGTATATATTTTTTAAATATACTGTGTAAAAGAGTTCTGCATTGTAGCATCCCTCTGCCAGCAGAATTAGGATAACAATGTATTACACAGCTTTTTGACAGATATGTTATAGCTAGTTAGATACTCTTATTCTTGCATTATGAATGGCTGCTCCAAAATCCTGGACATAGGCATATTATACGACTTCTTTTTTTTTTTCCCAAAATTGACAGTATTTCACAGGGAAAACAAAGATAGCTATTCTTTGATAATATTTTTAGTTATCTTTTATGATCTGGTTACATACCATATCATTTAAGTGATAGCACCAAAAACCCTACTTAACGAAGGATGAAGTTATGAATAAAGATGAGGGATAGCACAAGAAAAACAGAACCCATGCCAGAGACAGGTGTTTTAATGGGTACACCTTGGCACTCGTAGCTGCACGTGGAACAGGAAAGGCAGTTAAGGAAACAGCAGAAGATGACAGTACATGCACAAAGAGGGAGCTTGCACAACAGTGCAAGTCAAAGAGAAGCAACCTTGTAAATAGAAAACCACGAATTCAGAATCTTAAAAACATTTTTTATTTCTTCTAATAATCATAGTTCCAAGTAAAACTGGGTGAAATAGCCATGAAATACGCAAAGTAGCTGTCTAATCACACATCAAAATGGCAATCTACAGATATTCCAGGCTTCTTTTGGATTTACCAGCTCCATCAAGAATGTGCACTTAGTACCAGCTGTCAACATTTCCAGGAACAAATGTATTAAATAGATATTACAGTGTGTGGGAGAATTTCCTCACCTGATGGTAAATTATGTGACTTTGCAAACTGATACACAACCTCGTGCCTTGGTCCAGGGAAAGGAGCAAAATATAAGTGATTGAGCCAAACACTTATTAAGGCCCTTCAGACCTGATTTAAAGTCAAATAGCAGGAAATATTTAATATAAAATATGCACAGCAACACAACCTTAATTAGACACTCATGTCTCTCAAGATATCAATAAATGTTTCCTTTTTGATAAGTCTGATTTAATAGACTGTAATAACAGGAACGTTTCTGAAACATCATTCAGGAAGTGAGAGAGATAAACAAGCTCAAACATTTAAAATGCGACACCAATTAGCAGACCATTCTTTTCCAGAGAAATCTGAATTTCAAGTTTATTTAGCTTTAGTCAAATACAATAAAGGCTCTGTTTTTAGAATAATTGGTTTTGAGACTTGGGAAACAGTTTCTGGGTGTTGGTATCTTCACTGAAGGCTACATTAGCAGTAAAATGTATTGGGTGCTTTAAGTTTTAGCAGCGAACTAGAAAATAATAAAGACAAATCTCTCCATCTAAAGAGATTTTGTGTCTGATTGTTCTTACCTTTGGCTAGAAACAGAAACTGAGAGGTCAGAAATGGGATCTTGCCTTGTGAGCTGCCTGGTGACAGCAGCATGTTCAGTTTGACCACGGGAGTTCTCACCTGGGTGTGACCCCGGAGGGAGCCTTGCAGCAAGAAATGCACAGCACATAGTTTAGCATTTTCAAGCAAAACAAATTCACAGAAGCACTTGCACCTCTTTTTGGCCATCTACACCATGAAAAAGTGATGCAGATTGCTTAAAACTCCGAGAACAATACTCCAATATCCCTCCTCAGAAAGGTTTCTGCTCCAGTTCAGACACAGAGTGTTTGATTTGTGTTGAACAGTGCTAGCTGGTTGTATTTCAGAGGTGATGACAGAAAGGAAAACTGTCACAAAGACAGACCTACACGAAGAAATGAGGAGCCACTGTGTCTGCAAGCACAGGACAGGGCTGGGGGGAAGGTTTGTGTCTGGAGCCAGTAACGGGTGTGAAATCAAGTAGTGACCTGAAATCTCACATCACACTGTGACTCTTCTGTGAAGAAGCCCAGGGCTGCAGAACAAGGAGATCTCTTAACTCTAAAATTATTTTCTTGCCAGAAAAGAAGAGGGGAATGAGCATTCCTACATGAGTGAAACCTGTGAGAACACTCACCTGCACCTCTACTGATATTACTTGATTTTCTCAGAATGGTTTCCTGCATATCAATGGGCTCAACTTTCCTATGTGAAAATAAATGGCCTCAGTTACTCTGCTGCCATGGGATGTGAAGCAAATAATTACCTTTGTAAACTAAAGAGAAGATTCAAGCCCACCTGACACCAATGAGTAACTTGATTCAGTGATGCCAGGATTTCATCCCTAATTTTTCAAAGCCATGATTAAAATTACAATGTTCCCTTGAAAGGCGCTTTCCTTAAAAANTCCAAAGTTTGTATCTGGAAGGTTTTAAAATTGTGTGTCATGAACAGTGTCTGATATGTACCATCAAAAGGAAAGATTTCATCTGTAGTGCTGTTTCTGTTACATCAGCTATTTAAGCTGATGCTGAAATAAATGACAGCATAAGCAGCTGCAGAAGTCACAAATGTTAAAACACCAGAAAACTTCATCATGTCATTAACTGCAAATAAACTGAGTCTCAAAGTCAGCATTTTGTATTTTTTCATGACATGACTACCTTTTTAAAAAAGAGATAAAAACATAAGACACTTTGTAAAAAGTTACCAAATGTGCCGATACGAACTGGGACATTCAAACGTATTATCAAAGAAGAGAATTGATTTTTTCTATATACTGCTATATCACTCATTATACCACATCCAGAACCCCCTGAATTTGAGCAATAGTTTTGCTGCATAGAGTCAGTGGAAGTCCCCACCAGGCTGTCACAGTGTGCTCAGTGAAAGAGGCTGGATGCTGCGTGATGTCCTAGCAGGTAGCCTCTTTTAAATAATTTGTACATGGTGCTGGACTATGTGCATAATTCCCTCTAATCCACTAGAAAGCTGAAGTGGCCAATGCATAGTAGGGCCTTTGATGATGAAGAAGGATAGGGGAAGAAAGATGCTCTAACTCAGGTACTTCTCACTCCTGATCTCTATCCCTCATAAATTTTGGAGGCTCTGTTGATGGAAAGTTTGTTTTCTCAAAAGTAAATGGAAAAAAAGGAACATGCAGAGAAGATATTCCCCAAGATCAGAATATACAAAGCTTTCTTCTGCATCTTCCCTTGCCACCATCCCAAACAGGTCAAGTCTTCCAAAATTTAAAAACACTGAGATGTCTTTACCACTTCTCAGAGAAAACTTCAGTCTCTGCAGATGGGAGTTACATATTTTCTTATTTGCTGCCAGAAAAACCTAATTATCCATCGGTATCTGTGATTCACTTAGGAAAATAGATAGTGAACTGCAAGAGAAAGAAAAGAGCAAACTAATGCTGTGCGTGCCAGATCACCTGCAAAAGAAACCTTCCCCAAACCAAGGATGGAAACATTCAGCAGTGCCTATGGGAATCGGGAGCTGTAGAGAGAAGGAAATGACTTAGCAGAGAGCTTTGGTGCCTCTCAACATTGGCAGCGGCAAAAATGTAACATGAAAGTAGACAAATGCAAAGAACTGAAGCAAAGAACAAAATGAACCCAAGAGGAATTCAGAGGGTGGTGGCGAAGGGCACTTGTTGTGGATGGGACAGAGCAGCCACAGTGAGGAGGTGATAAACAGAGTGCCACAGGCATGACGACATGTGCTGTGGAAAATAAAGTTTGTAACTGCAGACATTTTGAGAATGCATTCATTCACTGAATACAGGGCAAAGCACACAATGTCTGGAGGGCCAGAGAACTGTTTCTCCCTGAAAAGTTAACCCACTTTTTCTTTAAAAGTTACTTTATTTTTTTGTGTTGGACCATACTCAGGTACAGATTACTGAAACTTTCACCCTGTTTTGCTTCTGTTGGGCTCACTAGAAAAATTCTGTAACTTTCCATATGATTGTTTTACCTGTGCTTCCATTACTAGCAAATCTGTAAAGAAAATTGTTGAGACTGGATACTGCACATAGATTCAGATAGGTCACTGAGAAAAATGGCAACATTCTATCCTCTGCCATTGATTTGCTTTTTATATTGCAGATAGTTTACTAGACCTAGTGTTCTCCCAGCTGCAAAGGGCACATGTCCTCCCTTTTCCAATGCTTCTGTTCCTTCTTCTGTAACACACTTCTTATCCTCAAGTTCCTTTTTCCCTCTTACCTTAATCTTCCACTGCCATGCTTACCTCCAGAATAGATATCCTTAGCTTTTCTTAACTTGAATTTACTACTTCTTCGCAGTTCACCTTCTCACCTTCCTTCTGCCTTTAATTTCCAGATATCTTTAAAGCCTCTCAGGTGGCTAACATCTTCCTTATTCCTTCCACCTGCTACTCCAACCTCAAACACATAATGCAGACAGTTAAACTACTTTGTTTGCTGTTCTTTCCATATGTCTCACAACTCCTGACTTTCTAAGCTTTCTGCACCATTTCTTCCCTGCCTAATTACCCAGGCTTGTCCTGTGGAGATGCTCTCCCTGAGCCATTGGTTTGGTTTAGCTTCCTTTGCTACATGTCCCCTCATCCTGCATTAATATCCACCCTTTTCTCACAGCTGCTACCACAAATGTCTATTTTGATACAAACAATGTTATAGCATTTCCTCTTTCCATTTTGCTGTGTTGTGCAGACACACAAAGGTTTCAATTAGCGTGTAAGCTTGTTGATATTTCTTGCCTAAACTAGAAAGGACCTTTTAAGCACAAATGCAGATATTTTGGCACCATCTGATTTCCAGAGGCCTTATTTTGTGGAAAGTAGAGCTCAGTGCTTCCTCGTCTTCCCCATCTTCTCTCCGGTGTCTCTCCAATCCACTTGGATCTCCAGGCACAAACACAATTTCACCAGAGTTGTTTTGTGCCTCTATGAAATTGCATCAGACCCAAAAAAATGTCGAGGTTTCTGAGGGGGCTGTTTCTGCTGTTACAGTAATACATCCTGCTGCCTGCTGTGTTGTAGCACACCAAAAATTTCAGCCTGTATCTTACCCCAGCTACCTCTACTACAGAGTACAGTGAGTGCAAAAGTAAGGAGTACAAATTAGGAGAAATATATGCCTTGTGCTAGCCTTCCACAAACACTTTGTTGTCTTTCCTACAATTAAAATTACATTTTACCATCTTGACTCACATATTGGGTTTTTTCTCAACTAAATCTTGCTACGAAATTCTGTGTCTTTGTATCACAGACCACAAGAACAATTAGACTGAGTTGTCAGTCATGTTATGAAATGGCACCTTCACTCTCAGTCCTTCATTCCACTATTCAGTAAAGTCTGTATCTTGCTCTGCTGAATACTGAGAGAAGGAATTCAGTGCAGCATCTACATAAGCAAGGATTAGGGCTGTAGTTTGTATGAATGTATTACACAGCACTGCAAAATGAAGGCATGATTTAAATAACTTTGAACATTTCTTTCAAGGAATACATTACACTAAAACAATCAAACCTTTTCTGACAATATTTTTGCAAAAAGTTGAGTTGCTTATTATTGTAGCATCAAATGTGCATCAAATGGAATCCTGATCCCATATTCAGTTTCTCTGGTTTTCCAACAGCATTGCTCCAATATCCCTCCCAAGCACATACACATTACTCCCTAAGAACAGATGGAGTTTATGCACAACTGGCTTTTTTTTCCTATAACAAATCGAAACGAGCAGCCAGACAAGACAGAAATCTGCTGAAATTCTTTTTTCAAGTTTAAAGATTTTATAAGTTATCATTCATTGATGATACAACATCCATGCTCACAAACATCTGTTGGTTGTATATGGGAGTTTAGATAAACTCCTTTCCTTATATTACTGCGGAAAAAAGACAAAACTTGATCACAAGAGAAGTGCTGCAGCAGCTGTTTGCAGGATGAGCTCCCTGCCCTCCTCTGAACCGGGGCAGAAGCAACCAGTGAGAGAGGATGTACCACATCATGCACACCAAGAACTCAGGAGAAGATATGATAAAGCCAAATTTTCCCATCTGGGCGGGAACAAGGGGAGTTATGGCTGAGATTCAGCTCTGACAACTTACAGGAAGATTATGAGCAGTTCATAATAAGCAGAAGCTTTTCTGGCAACTGTTTTGTATGTTTATGCAGATAATCTATCCATTTGGAAAGATTGCAGACCAGGTATATTTAAGGCTCCTGAAACTCATAGATTTATTCCTAATCACTGGAAGACATGCTTATACATCACACATCTTCATTAGCAGAATTTTAGCTTTCAGATTTCTGCCTCCAGCCTCAGCTACTTGTTTCAGTTCATTCAGCTCTGTGAGCACTGGAAAAGATGAATAAATCCTGGGTTATATTCTTTCCTTTTCCTGACTATCAGAAGTTCAAACCCAACCATTAAACATGCAACATTTACTTAATGGCATGCTTTGTTAAGGAGTACTGTTCAGTCCTTTTGAATATGCCAAAAACACAGGAAAACAACTTTAAAAAAATTAGGAAAATTACTGACTCATTCAGTTTGTTTCCTTTTTTCCTACCCTGATGAAACACTGAGCTGTAGGAATAAAGGCTTCCAGGAAGCACCAGGGAATTCTTGTCTCCATTAAATATATCACCACACTGGACTATTTTTTTCCCCCAGGGTTAGAATTGCCAGTCTTTTAGGTTGCTCTCCCTAAAGGTGGAACATGCTAAAGAAATAGTAGCAAAGTCAAGAAAATCTCTATCATTGAAAAAAAAATTAAATCCCACTACCCCAAACCGCAGAAAGACAGACAGCCATTAATTTAAATCAGTAAAAGGGCTGGGTTCACTTGTCTTCACTCTTTCTGGTTTTCTGTCCTGAGTTGAGAGCACATTCCTGCAGCTCAAAACTTGGCACATTTTTCCCTTTCTCATCTATGCTGCCTGCTTCAGATATCTTCTCATTTCTACTCTTGTCTTAGCCTAGTCCTGGCTTCAAACTTCCTAATTATCCCATCTTCATTTTTAGAAAGCTTTATTTATATGAATTTCAAGCCATCTAATCAATTAACACAATGAAGTTAAACTCACATAGACTGGTTTTCAGCACTCAAAGTTCACTATTTCTGTTTCAGACCTGAAATTCAAAAACATTTTTCCAAAAATATCATTTGGTCTAGTAAAAGAGATTTATTTTCTCTCTCTTGAAAGGAGCTATTCTTTTGTGAACACTACCACCAGTGTACTCTTGGACCTAGATTTTCTATGCTGCTGTCCTGTGCTATATATTGTATTTCTCTAATTTGCATTGTATATTACTCAAAATTGATACCTTGACTATTATAAGAATTTTATCAAGGATGCTCCACAAATAACAGCACTGCAGGAAATCAGTTTGGACAATGCTTTGCTAAAATTCAGTACAGCATTTTGCTTATCAGTTGTACAATAATGGTTTCTTTAGGACCAGTCTGATCCAAAAAAGCACATTCTGAGTTTGTATCTAGATTTTAGAAAACCCTGAAGTTAAAGGCAAACTCTAAAGTCAGAGTGTACGTCTGCATTTGCACACTCCACCCAGCACAATGTAGCTCCTACAATGCAGTATGATAGAATTAACGACTTCGTTTCTAGTCAATTTATTTTCTAATTCCATCTGGCTTCATTTTATACTTTCACAATCCAGTGATTTTGTTGACACTGCAAGACAAGAACAAGTCACATACACAATGTTGTGTTTGGATGCTGCAATATATTACAGAACTCAGACAGAAATAGAAAGTGGCAAAGCATGTACAAAAGTCATCTCATAACTTTGCCAAGGCACTCTGGGTTTCTCCTAGGCTGGTTAGTATTTTACTCAAACTGTTGCAGAATATGCATCAGTATTTTTTTGTTTGTTTCAAATAGAGTACATGGGCTGCTTAAAATAATGTTTCTTTTTCAATATAAACAAAGCACAGCCTCTATACCTTCTCCATTTAATCCATTGTAATATGTAAGGGGGATGGAGAGAGATCGGAGAAAATTTGCTCAGCCTCTGTTTCTTGACTTCCAAGATCTTCCAAGGTCTTTTACAAATGAATGAGGGGAAGAAAAAAAAAAAGTCTTTGTATGTAGAATCTGCTGGGTGCTAATTTGACATGGCAATGAGATGAAAGTTGGATTCATGCTAGTTTCAACATCAGAGGATTGGAATGCAGCCTACTTAGCATAGAAGTCAAACAATTCACTGGCAATAGATTGCTCTCCACTTCTAGATCTGCTAAATAAATAGAAAACTAATTAACAGTGTAGTATGGCAGATGTAGCAGGCTGGAATTTCATTAGAGCACTGGCTGAGAACCGAAAGAATCAGGAAGTCGTTACATGTCCTAGAGTGTAATGAATCTTTCTTACTGTCTTTTCTACGGGACAGACAAGATACTATTTGTGTGCTCCCTGCATAAGAATTTCTTGGTACATTTTCACTTAAAAAAGAATCAAAGTGTAAGCCCTTGAAATTATGCAAGTATTCTTTTCGTTTCCCATAAAATAGCTTTGATACTGTAACAGCAGCATCACGTTTCTTTGCCTTGTGCATTTTGGTTCAGTTACTTGAAGCTTATTAAATATGTTTTTCACAGGGCATTTTTCTGTTTCATTATCTATGCTTCTTTTTCCCTGATGAAAAGTGATAATAGGTTGTGTTTCCTGTTAAGAACAGGGATCACACAAAGAAATATCTATGCTCACATTCTGAAAGGAAAAAAAAGTTAAAGCGTTTATTTTTAGACTTTTCCCCGTAAACACACATTAAACTGAACTTCCTATATCCAGAATTGCATAACCAGATTTGGCAGTATTAATTAACAATAAAAGTAGTGTTTTGCCCCATAAGAATCAATAAGATAATTATGTTACTTAGGAGATGGTAGTCATATGATTTTGCTTTCAGTGCATAATGAATAACATTAAGTTCTGTGCAACAAAAAGGTTTTACAAACCTAACCAAGCCCTAGAACCTGTCTGAAATTCTTCCAAGAAAGCCTGATTGAAGTCCTGTAGCAACTACCTTATTCTACTAACTCCTAGGGGTATGTACATATGCTTGCAAACACATACTCACTTCATCAAGTACACGAATTCTTAAGCAGTATACTCCAAGGACACAGTTTTGGACTGGCATGCAGGAATGCCAGGACCATTTCTGTATTTTAATATTTGGACCTTGGAACACTTCTGCCACACTCCACATAGCTTCATTCCTAGGCAAAAAAAATGAATTAAATGTCTTTCAAGTGTCCATTATAAAGCTAAGTGCCGTACATAAATATGCATGAGAGGTCATTATTGCCAAGAGATGATTCTTAAGATGTTCAAGTGTCTCTTACTAAGATTTTCCTCCTTGCTCTATGGCAGTGAAATGAGTATTCCAAGGTATAGTTGCATCTCTAGGATCTGATTCCAGTGTTTTGTCTTCTACCCCTTCTGTTTCCTCGCCGGGTCTCCCAGCGATCAAACACACACTCTCTGATATCCCCAACAGTGGGGGGTGAGTGGGAAATTACAGGGATGGAAGTACATCTTAGGGTTTACCTGCACCAGGGGCCTAGCTGGGATCTTATCAGCCCCTGGGAACAGCAATCCCTACCTGCAGACAGGTGGATCAAACACACTCCACAGCCTTTGCTTTCCAGCAGAAGCCAGCTCCAGAGTTAAGGAAAGGTCCTGGATCTTCCTCCTTTCTGCACCCCAGGTCCCTGGAGCGTGCTGGCAGTGTCTGTCATGGCACCACTGCCCTGCTCTCCACCACCTTCCCAAACAGGGGGGAGTGCAGTGCAATGGGCCAGGCGTGGAAAGAGCAGTGGTGGGTGTGATAACAGCGCTGAGGAATGCAAACACTCCAGGTAGCTGTGGATTTCAGCCTGTGCTTTGACAAGGTAAAATCCAGAAGAGATCACACACTGTGTGTATTTGGACACAATTATAGCCTGCTGGGGGCTTTTCCAGCATTGCTAAACACTGACATTCACAGCAATTACTGTGGGAGCTGCATAAAGACAGCATCTGACTCCAAGTCCTGGCTAGACTCCTATCAAACACTATTTTTAGCCATTCTCTTGTAGGCACAGGATACCTACAGTGGCAGCAGCTGCACTTGTCAGATGCCACATGTACTGGGTATTTCCCCCTCCCTTTGTTCTTTTTTTCCACAGTTCTTCCAGTGGGGATTTTGGCTCTTTCACATGCATATTAGCTCGATATTATGTCATTCTTCCAACTGCACAAACCTTTCCAAGATGTTCATCAAACCAGCAAGTGCTTTGGTGTTTTGTCATTTTTTGGTTTGGGGTTGTTCTTTCTGAAAACATGTGGGAAGAAGTACAAAACATGTATTCCCAGCCTTTACTCTTGTGCAACAGGAAAACCTGTGCTCTTCTCAGCACAGGGTAGCCCGGAGAAGGTGACTCCATGATACCTGGCTCTTGTTGCTCCTTTTCCACCAAGTCAGTCACATCCTCTGTTATAGATGGCTGGCTTATAGATAACCCAAAGTGCAAGTAGGTCATTCACTCCTGATCATAAAGCTAATTCACTCCCATGCCTCTCACAAATCTCTTTCTACCACAGGACATGAGTAAAATAAAAACCTGTAATTATTTTTGTTTCAGTTTTTTGTTTATGATTTCAATTGCTTTTAGTAACCTGGTGTGTATCCCCTCAGTATATCCAGTTCCAGAGCCATGGTTCCACTTGGGAGTAGACTGGTTCTTGCTCTCTGGTTAATGCATCATTTCTTGAGTTGTTGCCTTTGCATTGATCTCTACTGACTTGGTTAAAAGACCTTACTCAAGTTTCCATTTCTGTGGGGGAGACGTGCTTGCATTATGGGACCTTTAATGGCAGGGTTCTCTCTCCTGTCATAGCCTTCATCTGCAACGTATTTCACTGATTATTTTTCATGAGTAATGCTCAGCAGAGGCTGCCTAAGAGCTGGAACAATATACGTGTCTGACGCTCGTCGGTATTTTGCACTTAGCTAAGGAACACGCCCGTGCAACGTGGGGCACTGCTGCCTTGGACCTACTCCTCAGTGCTAAGGAGGGCTGTCACCAAACCAGGGAATCTATCCAGGGCACGGAAGGAACAACAACCAAAAATATGCACGTTAATCCAACAAAATTAAAGCCGCAGTAAAGATTTGATAACATCATCTGAGAACAGCAAGGGGAAGAGCAGAGGAACGGCTGGCAGAAAGTTCCCTGCTCTTTTACAGCCAGATGTTAAGTGGAAGCTGTGTGCTCAGACAAGGAGCTGTTTGGAAACAAGGGAAATGACATAGCGTCAGGAGGTTCACTTCCTCACACAAAAGCAGTCTGATTTCCGAAAAAAACCAGCCCTTTGCTAATGAAAATGTTGCAAATGCAGCAGAAGTACAAATAGATGCTTTTTTGCTAGCTCAGCAAAAAGAAAAAAAAAAGTAGAAAAAAAAGGTGGTTTTTTTTTTCATCTTGGACAGAATCACCAATGTTTGTGTTTTAGGACTTCAGTGTTTCCTTGGCAGGCTATAGGCTACCTGTTAGAGGGGAGGACAAACCCCAGCAAGGTGGCTCTGCTTCCAAAACCATCTTTGGACAGCTTGGGATCCTATGCCCAAACACTGCATTTTAGGGAAATGAAACTGACTCCCAAAAATAAAAAAGGAGAAATGAATCTGCCCAGCTTTACATTGATTTAGCTCTCTGCCGGTCTGTGGCATGTTTCAAACACTAACTCAGCTGCTTTTTAAAAAGAAAATTAGAGCTGGGACAAATGATGGCTCAACAGCTGGGTTTGCCTGATAAATACCCATCAGATGCATCAGCCTCCAAGAACTCGAAGTCAAACAATCTCTGGAATTGTTAGCTTCCTCTTCCTCCCCATCTTCCAGCTTCTCCCTGACAAACAATTAATTTTAAAACTATACGTCCCTAATCCGATCACCATTCTGTATGGTCACCAAAACACAAGAAGAAACAGATCCTCCAGGGAAAACTCATGTCCCTGCATTGTCAGTAATGAATGGAATTATTTCATGCTTCACAATGCCCTTGAGGAGGAGTCATACCAATTAGCATAACTGGGCTTTTCTTATTACATGATTGAAATTAATGGGAAGAGAGGAGAGGAAAAAAAGAGGGGGAAAAAAAGGAAGATGGTATGGAGCAGTTTTTTACAATGCATTTTGATCTATAAGTTGAGGATGCATGACTGTCTCAACAAAGCCCAGCCCCTCAGAACTAAAAATTGCCTCAGTACTAAGAAGTTTGGGCTGTTTTTGTCCATGTAAATATATCAGGACTAAACCCTATTTCAAAATAAAATTTGTGCAATACTTAAGTGTAGGACTGGCCTCATGTTGACACATAATGTCTTAATGTCTGAATTCACTAGGGGTAAAGATCTCCTACAGGAGCAGTCCACATCTTCTGAGGAAAGTAAAACGTTGTTGCTGCAAAAGTCTAGACAGAGTGGAAAAGTTTAATGCTCAAGGAGGCTTTGCAGCCATAGCAAAGCAGCTCTGGCATGCCTTCATTTCTTGCTGACTACACACAGAAATACAAAATAATTTGCCTTGAAGACAGGTAAAACCCAATAGCAGGTTAGAAGTTAGGATCCCTTATTTGCTTTGTCACAGTTGGGAGTTAGTAAGGATTTTGCCAATTTTGGGGGGGCTAGATTTATGAAAACAGGCATGAAAATGCAGCTGGCATCTTATGGTCTCCCCTGTACCTCGATCTACAAGTCATTTGCAATAACAAGCTACTCACAGCAGCTCCTGTAAGCATCTACCTGCAGTGCCTAGCTGGGATTGCCTGACTGCCTCCATCACCACAGAAGCATCCTGTGATCAGCTCGGGGGTATCAGCCTTTCCTCTCTGCTCATACAGGAGGTGCAGAATATATCATTACCTCCTTTTTGTGCCAAGGTCCTGAACATGATTCTTTAGAAACTCCTCTGTTAACTGCACTCCACTACCTTTTTTCTGAAACTTACCCACTGTCATTTCCCCATCAGCCAAATCATTTTATGCCTCAGAGTTCCCTTTTTGATTCTCAGGTCATCCAGTTTCACCAGACATCTACATTTCCTAAGAGAAGTAAGCATTTCCTTTATCTAGGACATAAAATTCAATTTAATCAAAGAAAGATATCAGTCAATCTGGCATAATCTACTGCAGTAAGCTGAAATCTAGCATTTTCTTTCAATTTCTTCTACCTCCATATATCTGAATATTCTTCCCTCCAAAAATTCTTCAAGAGATCTACATGCCCTTAAGACTGCCCATTTTCCCTCACTTACTGCTCTTCTGCCTCCCTCCTTCTGCAGATGAATGCTGGAACCCAAAATTTCAATATGAACATGTTCAATCTTACCCACTTTCCACATTAGGCTGGAATATGAACATCAGCAGGAGGGCACCTGGGCCATGTAGGACGGTCTTGCTGGGCCCAGCTCTCATTCTCTCTGTGGACAAATTGAAACACAAAAATTAGAAAAGCTTTCCTCTGGAGGAACCCAAAAGACCTAATTCAAGAAGGTGTCACAGAGATCTATGGGCTGAGACGCCTCCAGGAGGGGAGGGCAAGCTTTGCACTCAATGTCCCCATGTCCCAGCTGCATGCCCCAATCACCTCCACGACAGGAGTTGGCCCAAGTGAGCTGAGAGGTGAGGCTGCAGCCCAGCTCCAGCTGTCTCCTGTTCCACAGCCAACACTGCAGGAAAGAGCCACTGAACCGCCTTGTGCCACTGGGGGCTGCAGCACTTCTTGTAGGGCAATCACCAGCTTAGTGCAACACAAGCTTTGGGTGCCATGTAGCTCTGTCTCCTCAAGCACTGCAAATGCAAGCATTAAGGTTATGAACTCCATCAAAGTACATAAAAATTAGATGTTGCAACACTCACGCCTTGTTCTTTCACTCCCTGAACCTTAAAAAGGAACACAAACAGAAACTTGGCTGCTATCCTCAGATATTTTTCCTATGCTGACTTGCCCCAGCTATCTCCTTAAGGCACCTTTACCTTGACTTTCTTTTTCCCAGCCTGACATTTTTGCAGGTTAAATTCCATATACCAGTGCAAACATTCCCTGCCTCCAAAAGCCTTCTTTCTCTTTGCTCTCCCTTATACCACTTTCTTTGATGTCTTTGCTTCCTTGTGCTCTTTCTTCCAAGTGACAGATGTACAGTGCTAAGAGAGTTCAATATATAAGCATGTCACTCAATTATCCACCCCTACCCTAAATAATTGCTACAAATTTATCACCTGGATTAGGTAATCGAGTCCAACATCAAGAAACTCCATCCCATAACCCTCATCTTACTCGGTGGTGTCCCACAGAACACTGAATCCTTTTACTCTTGAAATCTGAGGATGCTAAAAACAATCTTTTATTCCTCATAACCCCATTTTGACTTCTTTTATTTAATGAAGGAAAGAATTGGTGTCCAGTTTTATCTGTCTAATAATGATAATTAGCTGTCTTAAGTGCTCCCTGGAGCTGATAGACACTTCTTCCTCTATTATTTCCCTTTAAAAGCCTGGGGTGCAACAATGTCTCCTCTTAACTCATCTGGTACCTCTCCCATAGGCAGCTTAAGTTTCCTGGATTATTTCATTCCTTGAACATTTATTTTTTAGGATAAATCTGGGGTGGAAACAATCCACTTTTAAAATAACTCTTTATCTAGGTGGGTTTAGTTGATTGTTTGATTCCCTAGTAGCCTTAGAGTTAATGATTTTTTTCCCTCCTGTCCTTGGAAAATGTCTAGAAACTCTGTCAGACTTCACATCTCCCCCTAGTGAAGACTGAGGTACAAGTAGTAATTCACTTTCCATCCCCCTTTTAGCCACCTTGTTGCTCAGGAAGATGATGGCTGTATCCTCAGCTGACCTGCAGTTTCTTACACACCAAATTTATAAAACCTTTTATCGTGTTCACATATTTTCCCATCTTATTTTTCTGTCTCAGTTTTTTGGATCATTTTCTTGCATTCTTTCACAATCAGCTCTTCTACCTGTTCCTGCAGCACTGACCCTGCTGATTTATAAGTCTCATATTCTTCTCTCTTTATTGCTCATTTTGTTTCCCTCAGTCAATCACAGTGGTCATCCCTACTCCAAGTAGAACTATTTCTCAATGGCATACAGATTTCTCCATTTCCATGGACTATATCTTTGTGTGTTTCCCCTCTGCATCCTATCTCTTCATTGCCTTTTGCTGTTTTTTTTTAGAAAACATATGCCCCTCTAAGTGTTCTGAGAAGTGTGGAAAACTCTCAGAGTTTTCTGAAAGTTCAAAGCTTTTGCACTTCTAATTTTGGGGAGTCACATGTTCCTGATTTCAGAACTCATTAAGTGAGGCCTGTGTTTTCGTACCCTCCTCTCTTGGCTCTTTTGCATGATACATGGCGTATCTGGGGAGATGCCAAGTGCCTCAATGCCAGCCCACAGCTTTAGCTGTATATTCATAGTCTTTGCTATACTTCCCATATAGCACAAATGTTTCCCAGAAATGAATGAACTTGTTTTCACACCACGCTGTGAGTAACGAAAGTGCTATTATTTGTATTTTATGAGGAGGGAAACCAGGGTACAGAAGTTAGGATTCGTATTTGTGAATGAACTTCAGTGCTTTGCGCTAATTCAGTTGAAAATGAAAACATTTTCTTAATTCTGTAAGTTACTACTTTTTTCTGTTCTCAGAAGCCCAGCTGCCTTCCTCTGAGAAGCTTCCTATTTTTTAACACTTTCCAGCCCCTTTGTCCCACACACAAGTCCTGCCTCCACCAACAGCAATTTGCTCATTCCACTTGCCCACATAATTCCCTCTCATTTTCCCTTTTGCTTTCACACAGAAATTTATCATGTATGTCCTTAACACAGCTAAAGCCCGGGCCAGCCTGCAGCCAGCATCACTCCCAGCAAGGCAGTCTCTGTACCCTGATAGTGAGGGTTTTTCAGCTTGCTTTGTTTTCCCACTGAGAGCATGGAGAACACGGATATGGCCCATCCGCTTTGTAGCGGTTTCAAGTATTTAATTCCTCAGTGGTGGGGATTTGCTTCCTACACAGATGCAAAAACTGAAGAGATGACCCTCTGGAATGCTCAGTCCCCAGAGAATGGGAGAGGCAGTCACTCTTGTAAGCCCCAATTCCCCAGGCCCCTGCTCCATTGCCAGCTACTCCTGGAAGTCTGTAAGAACTGCAGACCTCATACTTCCCCTGCTGAAACCCCACAGGGCCATTTCTGCAGAGCCAGACACAAAATGATGGTGGGTTACCAAACCAATGTCCCCCAGAACCCTCCACCCTTTCCCCAGCCTTTGTTCTCCTGCTTGCTCCCTGAGGACACGTTATCTTTGCCAGAACACCCGAAGGAGAAGCCCACCCTGGCTGTGCCTGCAGGTGATAAGGGTCAGGGCTGCAGGCTGTGCTCGCTGACCAAAACCCTGAGGTCAGGGCACAGTGCATTCCTGGTGGCTTTGTCATTCCCAGCTCCACAAAGGATTTTTCAGGGCAAGGGAACCCACTGAGGAAGGGTAAATCCCACTGTTTGCTGCATCAGTCAGTGCTGGTGGCCTGCAGGCCTGGAGGGACTCTGCTTCAGCACCAGTGACAATAATGGCAGAACTAACATGGGACAAAATGTGAGACAGGTGCTCAGGACTGAATTTCAAACTTAGTTGTTAAAGTTGTTCCATACTGCAAGGATTTGTCACATGTTTGAACAGGACCATGGGAACAGGGGATCTGATCACACTCCCCTCTCAGTTAATGACGGTCGGTCAGCATGGTCAGTGGAGTAAAGAACAGATTTGCCTGACACAGACATGTCCATCTGAGTGGCTGATGTCCTGACTGTTGGTCCACCCAGATCTCCCAGCTTAGCCAAGACCCCTTGGGCCACAGGATTTTTCTTGCTGTCTCCCAGGTTATTGGCACAACCAATGTGAGTCTCACCCACAAATGGACAGAAATGCAGTGGGGCTCAGGGGGAGGAACTCAGCAGGAGCCTGTGCACAGGACATGGGACAGACAGAACGCTCTGTCAACAGACAGACCGAGGCAGATAAAGAGAAATTAATGAGGAGAGCAGCAGGAAGTGTCATAGCCCTGCCTTCCTACATCAACAATTGATTACAAATGACCCTGTTTTATCAGGCACTCAGTAATGGCGCAGCAGTCTCAGCTCTGGGCAGTTTATGGCACGAGCCAGTTTGCTGTTGGAATAAGATGCTAATATTTTGAACAATCAGGTACTCCCCACCATAAAATAAAGCCAGGCACTTAAGATCCTGCTTAACAAGCCTGCTAATGCACTATTGAAATCAATGACACATTTGAACAGTAAGAACTGCCCTGAAGCTTTCTAAAGCCTGCTGTCCTTATTTTTCGTTTTGTGAGCAGAATTATTCCTTCCAGGAGAGCACCTTCTGTTTGAAAGGCTACAGGACCAAAAGCACAAAGACAAGGACACAGATTGGTTGCTAACATGTGCCAGAAAATAGCATCCAAGGAGTTACTCGATCTTGCCCTACCTCAGCTTCTGCAGCTTGCTGAGAGCCAGATATAAACACAGAAAAGTCTTCTCTGCTGCCCAAGTGCTTTGTGACTTGTGGATGGATGGAAATGCAATATTAAAGGTTACAGACAATTATTCTTAAATGGGCTCCAGCGATTTTTGTTTACACA
Organism: Cisticola juncidis; assembly: GCA_013400215.1. Lineage (NCBI taxonomy): Eukaryota > Metazoa > Chordata > Aves > Passeriformes > Cisticolidae > Cisticola > Cisticola juncidis. Next base: position 147,882 of record VXBR01001107.1, read on the forward strand.
ATGCAGACTTGATAAAACAATTTCAAATAAAACATATATCAAAAACATTTAAGCAAGAGCATCTGTCATAACCTAAAATATGGAATTCTGTGAGAGTTGAAGAAGAGAAAATGGGAACTGTATAATCACAGGCAGGGAGGGACAATGGGGAAATAATGACAAATCAAATACAGCAACTTTTTTCTACTTTGAACGACACTTCTCATCAGCTAGCTTATGCCGAAGGAAAGAGGGAAAATCTCCGGTGATTTTTATCTATTAGATTTTGCTCCAAATACTCACTACGCTCTGGAGCTGCAGCTGCGAGGAGGCCCAGCTCTGCCACTCTCAGCTAATAGGTCTGATTGTTCCCTCTGAAATTATACTCACAGATAGTGACCTGTGAGTCAATCTGCCAGGCAGCTCTGCGGAGCACAGGCAGCCCCAGATTCGCAGCGGGTGAGCACGGGGCACAGCCCGGCCACCCCGGCGGTGCCGCCGCTCCCCTCGCACCTCACAGCGCTGCCATCGGCATCCACCAAGTGCTGGTGTTTAGTATACAGTATTTATATTTTATGAATGTTAACAAGCAAGAAGCCCTGAACAACTGAGCAGTTACAAGCTCAAAAGGCTTTGTGAGATATTTTCTCTAAGGGCTCATTAATGTGGTCTTTTAATGGAGTGCTTGCATGTCTGAATCTTTAACTGTAGCTATAAATAGAGTTTATAAGCACTTGACAGTGTGTGGCAAAGCTGTGTTAGCAATGCTTGCCCTGCTTTTTTGCAAGTTCCATTTGCAAAAGATATTTAAGAGGTGAAATACAAACATTTCTTAAAACAGAGTTGTATACATCCTAATAACGATGCACACCCTATTCCCACTGGGTCTAATGCATATTCCCTCATTTTATTGAGCATAACAGCACCTCAACAAAACATCTAATATTCACAGTCTGCTGAAGGGAAAATTGGAGCATAAAGAGGTCAAGCTACAACCCAAATGCTCTGCAGCACGTTAACAGGGGAGCAGGGGCAGGCACCAGTGAGCTCCCATTACCTGCCCTAATGGTAAAACCCCAGACAAGTTCTGCCATTATTGTCACTGGTGCTGGAGTCACTCCAGGCCTGCAAGCCACTGGCATTGACTGATGCAGCAAACAGGGATTTACCCTTCCACAGTGGGTTCCCTTGCCCTGAAAAACACCCACACTGTGCTGACCACATGGCTGTTTCTCCTCTCCTGATGACCCCTTTAGAGTGATGGCACTTTCAGCTCACCAGCCCACCCTATGCAATCTTATATACAGTTTTGTCAGCCCTAGTGAAGAACCAGCAGAATTACCCAGCTTAATGCACTGTACAGGAGTGTTGGTTTATGATGATACAATAAAAGCTGCTGGAGAATCACAGCTTTTAATAAATCACCACATAGTATTGTCCATAAAATTGCCATTTCCATGCACTGCAGCGCTTGTAATAGCTCTCCTGTTTTGCCTGGCCACCTGGGGCTGTGCACATGTAACACACCAGCACCATGTACATGCTGCTGTCCCACACAAAGCAGCAATCACAGGTCAAGGATGACAAATTCAAAGGGCTAGTTTGCAAAATGTCAGTGACTTGAAGCATCCAGCACACCCTAAGCTATCCACAAGGTGTGAATAGACTTCTTTTATCTGTTCCTTTTTTTAAGTACTTTTAAACATGAACTTCTCAAATATTTCTCTATTAAAGTGAGCCCTGGAAGCCTTGACAGCCTCAGTAGACAAACAGTGGCACATCCACCTTCATCTGTCCTTCCACCATACTCATCCTATCCACTAGCTGCATTGGCTTACTTCAGCAGCAATACAATGGAGACTGAGTCCAGATGTGTCTAGAAAAGGAAACACCACACTTGATCATGAGGCCACACTGGGAGAAGCTTTCTTGCCCATCTGCAGCACCCAGTTGTGTGGTACATCCACTTGGACAGAATTACACTTATTTACAGAGCACACCAACAGTCCTTTAAGGCAATTACAGGGCATGTGTTATCCTCCCAGGCTGACATCTACTGTGGGTCATTATCTGGATTTTTCACTAGCACTTCTGAATGTTTGCATTTTTGGTTCATCTCCGATGCAGCTGCAATTGAGTTTTCCGCATGCATACATCCTGAATTTATTTTAAATGGGCTCAGTGTTTAGAAGGTAAGTGAAGATGCTATTAGCTACCAGTCTGCATCTATGAATGATCAATTACTACATTCTCAGTGGTTTGGTTCAACATGTGAGAGAATATGTTGTGAGAGAAGATGTTAGTTTGTAATGAGACTATCACAGGCTGCATTGCTTGAAGGAGCCTGTTGTCAAATGGTTGCTTTTGTCTAGAGGGGGAAAAAGAAAATCAACCAGAATAATTTATAGCTTTAAAATGCTGATATTTTGTGAGCATGTTTTGGATGCTTCAACACCAGTAAACTACTGTAAACCGAAACACAATTAAATATTTAAGCAGTATTCTCTTTACTACACAGGAGTAAGTATCTATTTGTCTTGTATCACAATTGCAAACACTTAGTGTCTTTTCAGCACTGTGGTGTCCCACAGTACCCACTCAGGATCAGTGCCTCCTGGAGAAGCTTGTGGGCAGCTCTCAAGTATTGTTTGAGCAGGTCTAGCAGCCACATCCTCCCATTACAGCAATGAAGGCACAGGAATTTTTCCTCTTCCTCAGGCACCCATGTCCACCTACTGCAGGGATTTGTATTTTCCTCTGCTCTTTAGTTAATTTTCATCTTACTCCTTCTTTTACTCTTTCTTCCCCACCACCAATCTTCCCTGCCTTGACCTTCTTCCTCTGGTGTCTTTTGCCTCCCAAACACTACAGGTTTTCTAGAACATTTGCTCATTTTCTCATTAGTTTTTTTCCATTTTTCTCCTCTCACTGCATCAGCCTTTTGATGTTGAGCACTTCTTCCTATGTTCATGTTGCCTGCAAACCTGCATTTCTGAGGATCTCTACTCCTTTTCTCCTGCTTGCAGAGGGCTCTGTCCCTGTCCAGAGGGATTTCTGAGGATGTGCTGCTGTGCTGAGCTCAAATCACAGAAAGAAGAGGAGGAGACAGGCTGGGACCAGGTGGCCAGATCTAAGGAAGCACTTGCTGGGAGAACCATTTATTTCTGCTGCCTCTCAGTGGCCTGGCAGGGAGACCGTACATCAAGGCACAATTTTTGAGACATTTTTGCCCAACTGCAGGTCAGCTTGGATCCATCCCTTGAAACAACAGCTGTATATTTCTCTTTTGGCACCATGAAGTTGTGCGCAGGAGAACTTTCCACCTGGAGCCCAAACAGGCTGGGGGGACAAAGCCCAACATACAGGGTCTGTGTACCAGCCACCTTTTCAGCAGCACATACTGCTGCTTCTCTGGTGTCCAAAATGCTGTTGTAGTTATTGACTCAGCCAGCAGCAGTAGTTCATCATTCGGTTCAAGGAGAATATGATCAAAATTCAAACAAACATAGGACTGGGCTAAAAACATATTGAAAAATAACATTACCAGCTAGGAAGGCTGATTTTGCTCTCCAGGACACAGCTATAAAGAGGGTGAGTGAGGCAGTGGAGAACACAAGAGAGGATTGCAAAGAGAAGAGAACTCTGCCTTTTGACCTTGAGGGGTCATTTTTCTGGAAGAGAAGCCAGAGCCAAAAATCTCAGAAAACAACTCAGTCTCTGAAAGGGAAAATACGGCACAGTAGGCTGAGCTCTCATTAGCTTGCCACAGGATGTCCACATCCAAACAGGATATCTCTACAGTACATCCCCCCCTGCCTCACATTCACCCTCAGCTCAGCAAGCAAAGCCTGCAAGCAGTCACATTTGGGTGCCTGTATGGGATTTAAAATTTGGGGATTGACCTATTAATCTTGTTCAGCAGAGTCTGCTCTTCCAGCTGGGACTGGAGAGAAACCCATCTCTGTACCCAGGAAATTTTGTCAGAAACAGTTCTGCTAGTTGGGAAGGTACTAACACAAATTTGTTCTTGCAGAAAGAGGGGCTGCTGAGGTAATTCCTACAATCTCCCTGCCTGTGCAGTCACATCTTTCCCCTCACTAAAGGGGTATCACAGATGCAAGGTTGCAGTCAGTTTTACAGGAGAATTATTTTTAGCTTCGTTCAACCTTAATTTATCTGTTGGTTTGTTTGGAGGTTTTCTCCTTCCCAGTTTTACTATTTGTATTGGATTTTATAGGGGAAAATGGGCAAGGCATAAAAATAGTTTAATTTTTCCCTGCTAAATTCCAGTCTAAAGGCTATGACTATTCCAGTACAAGCAGCTGTTGACACAAAGTTTGGTCCCGTTTCCCCTCCAGTGTAATTTCTTTCACAAGTTCTACATTTACCTGTGGTGCTTGCCAGAGTACCACACACCACATCTCTCAGCACTCCTTGTGGGCAAGGCAGCACAGCCCTCACCCCCTTCCTCCCCTCTCCCTCCCGGGCTGCAGTCCCTGCCCCACTCCCTTCCTTTGGGCATCAGCCACTGCTGGGTTTGTGATTATGGCATTTTCCTCCCTCTCTCAAGCATGGCATCGAGGGGGCAGCACGTGCAGCAGGCAAGGTGGGTTTTTCCAAGGCTGTGTTGGGAAGGGCCCAAAAGGCAGCCCTTGGCACCACAGGAGTCTGGGTACTGCATGCAGCAGGAGAGCCAGGCAGCTGCAGAGCCTGAACTACAAACCCTCTATGTGTGCATTTACAGTGTTGGATTTATTGCACTTTTATTGGGCATTTACTGAAATAAGTGAAGAGGTGTAAAGTTCACAATAAAAAAGAAATTCCTTTCATAGAAATTTCATGATTCTTATTATTGTCTGATAGCAGCAGTTTTGTGTAGGTTCTTAAACAAATAGATAAGAATCACAGATTTTAACCTTAGCCAGTGTTTAAAGAAAGGTGCACGCTACTTTTTTTATCAAATCACAACACCATGTAAGAGAGAAAGCTCCCCAGCTTCCTGACATTTTCTGTAGAAAGTAATTTAAATAGAAAATTGCAGGTTAAGAGCTAATGAGTAAAACAGATTAAAACTGCATGAACCAACGCAATACAGAGAATACAATTGAAATGACCCCACAGCCATAGGAAATATGGTTACATGCAAATATGGTCCTTCTAAAGCACTGCTTGGGGGAGAATAAGAAGTATTCTAGAGAAAACCCCCATGCAACTCACTGTACAACAACAATGTAAGTTTAAGGTAAGCTCAGGAGCCAGCTCTTTGCTCTTCTTTTTCTTGTGAATAGTCCCTTTGACTTCATTAAGGCCAATCTGAAGGCCAAAATGGGCAATATTTAGCAGCAATTGTAGCTCTGTGCAGCTACAGCCGGTTCTGTCCATGCTGAACTGAAACCAGAGCAGTCACACAGCCCTGTTTCCCCATTTCACTCTCATTGAGACAGAGGCAAGGAGGAGGTCTGGCTCCAGAATGGCATCAGCACTTGTTAGAGCAAGTGACTGGGTTTCACCCTCTGCTCCAGCACACATTTTCTGTGTGACTGCAGTTTGCTCAGCTAAAAGCAGAAACAGCAGCACTTTGAGTGCACAGCAGCACTTTGGGTTTCAGCTGGCTGACCCCGGGAGCCACCAACCCCCAGGATGAGGGCTTGTGGTGGCCTGCCCTGCCCACCATAATGCTCCACCTCATCCACTGAGGAACAACAGAGACAGTGGCCCTTTGCTGAGCAGGGCCATTAGAAGTGAGCAGTCCCAGCTCTTTCCCAGACTCCCTATATTTGCAGCACATACGTCATTCCTGTTCTTGCCTGGAGCAAAGCCAGTGCAAGGAAGCAGCACAGGCATCTCCCTTGTAAAAAAACCCAAAAAACCCCAAAAAATCCAACCCACTGTGTTCAACCCCTTGCCCTGCTGCTGCTTCATCCTCCTCCTCCTCCCAAGCACCAAGCCTGGCTGATGCCAGTTACCAGCTGCTTTTCCCGGCTGCAGCAACCATCTGCTGTGGCAGGAAGGAAGCAGATGTGCAGAGATTTTGGCAGCTCAGCACACACTGGGCACAGCCAGCATCTGCTTCTGCCAGGAGCAGGCTGGTGGGTGCTGCAGGGCTGGGCACAGCAGGTGCCCCACCACCAGCAGGGCCACACACAGCTGGGTGAGGTGGCCACTAAAGTCACCCCATGGCTCTGGGAAAGGTCCTTTCACTGAACTCCTTGGAGGCCACAGCTCTGAGGGCATCTCCCAGCCTTGGTTCATAAGCCCAGCTCCAAGCTGGGGCCAGCACACAGCTTGTTTCACCCTACTCTCAGCCAAGTTAGCAGATATTTCTGCACCTCAGGGGCAGCATCTGCCCTTCAGGGTTTATTTTGGAATGTTTATGAGGGAAGAGTAGCTTCCCCAAGCCTCCAGGGTGGCAGGTGCTTGTGCCTGCATGGACCATGCAGCCCAGGAGGGTCATAGGAGGAGTAGGAAACAATTGCCACAAAATGTCTCAGGCAAAGCAAATAAAAATGCTTTATATATTAAAAAAATATTAAATTTTCATGAGAAACTTGAAACTTAAATTGGAAATTAAAAACTAGTGTTTGTACAACTGCCTTCTATTGATTAAATTATAGCAAACAGCCCTGAGTGAGGGCTGTGGAGAGACCAATCACACAGTCAGCAGACCATCCATCTCCATTCCCCAAACATAATTATAGCAATATGGGAGACATGAAAATACAATGCAATCCCACACAATAGTAATAAAGAGCTGAAAACATCCATGGCTTTGAAGGGAAACTGTTGAGCAAAGGCAATGCAACCATCTTCTCGAGAAGCCAAAAAATGCTCAGTGAGCAAAAGTTTTAAAAAAACCCTCTGAAAGCAGAGGAATATTATTTTTCTTTCTTTGAAAAGAAAAATCCCACCATTATAATATGCATAGAAAAACATTGTGGAGTTTGCATCTGCCCATCTTTCCTACTTCATGTGGTACCAAGGCTGTCTTATAATTAAAAGCTGCTATAACACAGACCACAAAAATCAATCCTGCACTATGTCGTTAGCAAAATTATTGATAGAAAACAGTCTTACCAAGTTAATTTAGGCCCCATTATTTTCATTACTGTATTTAAGTAAGAGGATCCATCCCTTAAAGAAGGCCAGAGCACTGTTACACAGATTTTTTAAATATATATGCATATACATATGTAGAATTTAAAAGCAAATGGCTAGAATTTACTAACTTAAATTTAATTTCTGTGATGAGGATTTATTTTTTCCTTCTACTGATAAAGAAGAAAAACCTCATTAATGAGGCCTCAGTAGTAGTTACACTGCTGCCACTACACTGTGAGAGATGTACACTTTTTTTTTCCCAATGAGGGTTTAACTGCTTTGTAGATCCATAACAATATTTCACAGAGAAAGCTTTATTCAGCTGGAGCTCTTAAACCTCCTTTGTGCAACGTTGTGGTATTTTGTGAGATACGTGGCCTTTGCTATGCACGTGACACTGGTAGGTTTCTAGGCATGCAAGTTCAAGAGCTTTATTTTCCAGATTTTTTTTTCAATCAATTAAGCTCATTGGTAAGAATGCATGCACTTCAGAAAGGCAGGAAAAGAAAAATAACCACTAACTCTTTCTTCTGCAGCAGCAGCTGGATGTGCTGTTGCTGTCTGTGCAGAGCAGCTCAGATGCTGGCTTTGGCTGCCTGCAGGTTCACAGCCCCGGAATGTTTCTGGTGGGCTTTTCCTCCTTCATTAGGAACATTCTTGTGATGCGGGGGATTCCTATCAAAACTATCATCACCCTCACAACGCGAGTCATTCCTCAGCCTTTGAATACAGACAGCTGCCAAGCTACAGAAAACATAGCTTTGCCTCTACAGAATTCTTCACAGAGAGCTGATTTTTTTTTCCCCTTAATGTTGCATTTTAACGTGCTTGTAACACCCAGTCCCTATGGGGGAGTGAACAAAAGGCCTTTTAAAGGCAATCTTTCAGAATGCTCCAATTGTGCCCTTAATTGCATCCAAGTACACGTGGGCTCAGCTCTATGCGGACATAGTTTTAGCTGTAGGTTGATTTGAAGCAAGCCACACATTTTATACCAAAGCAATGCATAAAAAGCACTCACAAGAGAAGAAAGCTTTAATTTAGTCACGTTACTACTGTAAGTAATAATGCATAGCAAGCAATAATCAGATGCAAGGAGTTTAGAGCAGATGTTCCCTTTACTTCTATTCTTGAGGCAGTGCAGTTTCTTCCTTTGTATGAGATATAGATGATTCAGTGTTAGTAAAAAAAGTGTCAGGCATGAAGTTCTTCCACTTAATAGCTGTGGAATAATTCACACTGTGAAATGTGGGGCTGAACAAGGACTTGAGCGTATTTCCCCTCCCTGTACTAAGAGCATTTTGAAAGAGACCTGGGGTTTATCTTTGGGCTTACAGTAGTGGTTTAAAGTACTATTTTTGCTAGATTCTATTCTTCCCCCACCCCCTCACCCCTTTACCCCTGGAAGAACTTAGTTGGCTTTCCAAAGAGGTGGAGAACTGCAGACCACCCACCTCAGAGTCTCCTGCTCAGCATGTGCTGGGGAAGAGGCTTGCTCCAGCCTGGGAAAACACCACCAACAGCCCATGCAGGAAAAGGGAAGAGTGGCTCAGCAGGCTGTGCCACTGGCTAGGAGGAGCACGGCTCAGCTCCATAGTGCCTGGTGACACCCCAGCCTTGATGCTGACAACATCCTATCCAGCGAGGCAGGATGTTGCCATGAGTATACTGGGGCAGTGCCAGAAGAAAAGATGGCTGTTGAACATGTGCTGCCTCCCAGCAGCATCAGGAGGCCTTGGAATTCACATAGGAAGTGGGGGAAAAGTCCCAGGTTGCCTCATATCACAGCCCTGTGGCACCTGTCTGGCCCTCCTCAGGAGCAGAGCCTAGGAAGGCTCTGCCAAAGAAACCCAGAAAGCTCCCAGTCACAGGAAGGGCCTAGGTTGTAGCTGGGGAGCAAATGGTGGCCCAGAGAGGCAGGAGGTGGTGATTTGCAGCTGCAGGGGCCCCAAAAGTTCAACAAATGCAGCCTCTAAGTGCTCACAATGAGAGCAAATTGTGAGGAGCCAAGAGCTTCCCACCATTTGCTCTCATTCCTGTCACCCACTGCAGCAGAGCTAATGTTTCCCACCCTAGGGCTGCTCCCTGAGCAGTAGCTGAGGCAAAACATCTCTGCAATAAGGCCTCCTCCATTTCCTTCCTTCATAATGCTGCAATGTATTGGGAGAAAGAGATAAGTTCCCCAAAATTCACATTTTCCAAAACATAAACTGTCAAGGAAAAGCCTTTGCCGGAATAGCTGCTCGCTCCTGGTCTCTTCTCATCAGCTTCCCCCCTACCCACACAGATCCCTCAGCATCTCTTCCAGCTCGGCACAGCACCACAGGGACCCAGGAGAAGCGGGAAGCAAAAGCACATGAAAATGAAGTAATGAGACTAATGCACAAGATGGAGATGTCCAGATGCAGGGATATCATTCCCTGCTTCTAGGGCGAGAGTTAGGTAAGCCAAGCTGCTTTTCGGTAATTGCTCCTTAGGGAAGAGCTTAGGAATTACACCCAGAAAACAGAAATTGAAATTGGATACAAGACTGGATGGACCACACACTGAAAGCAAGGCCCCTTGATTAACACAATCATGTGCAACACGAGGTAGATGCTTTATGTCAGACATTAATTTTTCCAGCCTGTACCCAGTGGGCTTCATCATCCAACACTGCTATACGTGTTGTTGACAAGCTGTGCTTGTGATGTGGAGACCTCCTTAAGATTTCTTTTAATCTTCTGTGTTTTGGGGAGTTTGTGCACAGGGTTTCTTTGATCACTATGCCCATATCAGAGAGTGATGTGATTTCATGAAAGATCAGAACGACTGTGGCAATCACAGAGCTGCAGTGGCTGCAACACTTTCTGCAGAGGGATATGCTACCAAAAGCATCCATCCAATTAACTACAGTCACATGAAATATGGCAGGCTAAATTAATTTCTACCAAGTTGTGCATCACATAGCTGCAGAAGTGGCAAATAGCACGAGCAACACGTTCTCACTGCTGCAGAGCAAGCTACAACAGCAGGCTGGTGTAGCCCATTCTGCCCTCCAACAACCTAAACTGCTGATTTTATTTTTTTTCCAAAAGCATTGTACTGATGCAAATGAACAGAGAAAATTTGGATTGCTGAGACCCTTTAATAAACTAAGGGTATGTCATACAAGAGCCAACGTTATGGTGCTCTGTTAAGGAGCTCCCATTCTCCCTATTACCTCAGTGCATTAATCCACCTTGACTAAGGCAGAATAAGGAGGCTAGGATTTAACTTCTTTCAGTATTTGGAAAGCACTAGGATTAGTTCCCATTTCATTCACCTCTTACCCCACTCCCCCAGCAGCCAGGGTCACCAGAGCATAGCAAATGCAGAGGGCTCCTGTGCATGGGTGCCCACAGCAGCAGCAGAGAGGGCACGGTCCCAGAAATGCCCCTGGTGACAGCCTTGCCAACACGGCCGTGCCCTCAGCTTTATCTTCCATGAAGGTGCCCATTCTTCTGTAGCTTAAGTCTTTTGTCTGTGTGAGGGGCTCTATTGGAAAAAAAAGAGAAAACAATCTGAGCAGCCTTTCCTTTCCTGTTGAGGAAGTGGATTCAAGGCACAGTCCTGGTTGGAATATGCCACAGCAGGGTGGCCAGGATTAGGTGCTTCTGCTACTAACGGGAAGCCCAGAGAGGGGAGCAGTGTCACCCACACTGACCCAGTCCTGCAGCACACAGAGCCCACACTGAGAGCACAGGAGGCTGTGAGCTGGGGTTCATGAGAGCTACTCAACTCCTGAGTGACAGAAGTAAAAAAATAAAGTATCTGTTGATTTGTGGCATCACAAATGGGACACGAAGCACAAAGCTGACTCCCTGCTCTGTGAGAAACATGCTCGTTCCTCCCCGAGGCTGCAGTTTGCTGTCTCTGCTCGAGCAGGCTTCCAGCCATCTCACCAGAGGCCACCACACACTGCCCAGGGAGGGGAGAGCTCTCAGCAAGGAGCCCCACAGACATACCCAGGCTGGATTTGCTAGGCAAGAACAAGAACAGCTAAGATATGCCCCACCACACACACTCCCCTTCCCTCCCCTCACATGCCGGAAGGATTATGGGGCCAGTGCAGGGAACTTCTTGTCCTGCCAGGGCATAAACCTTCCTCTCCCAGTCTCCAGGAGGCACAAAGCAGCTCTGAGAGGTTGCAAGCAGACAGGCTTTTTATGGAGTTCCCACAAACATCACTGCTTTTATTTAAGGCAAAAAACACAGGATGTTACAGATGAGTGGAAAAATGTGATGTGCCCCACTGCCTGCAGAGCCCCTCAGACTGGAGAATGCTCTTCTGGAAGTCAGAGGGTCTCCAGACAGGATTAGGAAAACACATAGTGTCTGCTCTAACGTTTTATTTTTGCCCTGCTTGGCTGCAGCTACACCACCCTGCACCCCATGCACAAACACCCTCTGAGCTACGGTCCCATACCTTCCCTCCCACTTACAACTTCCCACAGCCCCTTTGTATTTGACTCCTGGGAGGCTCTTTTCAAACTTTTTGGCAGCTCCATCTCTTTGAAATGCTGGAAAGCTACCAGAGAGAAGCCTGGCTCCGGCTCCCTGCCACCAGTTCTGGCAGTGTCTTACTCCATCCTCTGCCAGGCTGTGCCCCTGTGCAGGAGTCCACGGGCAGCCCCAGCTGGGCAGGAGCCCCAGCCCAGCCACCCCTGCCCCTCTCCCCCTCACCTGGGGAACTCGGAGTGCTCCGGGATCAACAGCTCGCACAGTGACTGCTCTGCAGCACCTGCCAGCATTCACACATCCCCTGAACTCTGACACTGGTTACTGAGCTCCCTTACACAGCTTTGGGGAGGAATCACCAAAAATATGTTATTTTATGCTTGTTTTTGTGATCATGCATGACAAAGGCAGNTTTTTCTTCTTCAAGTTAAACAATTGCTAGCCAACCTGACATAATTATTAAGATAAACCAGATATATTCCAAACAGCCTCAGAAAAACAGCACTTACATTAACTTTCTACACATTCATTCACTGATGCTCCTTACCTTACCATCACTGGAGAGCTAGAAAGCAGCAGAAGATCCCCAAGCAAGGCACAAACCACATCACTTCTGGAAAGCCAAATTAGCCTTAATGCCTCTACACTTAATTTATACCCCTTGAAACACCTGTCCCAGATTACCTTTTGATTGATTACAATTAAAGTTTGTTGATTGGCTTGCCCCTAGCATCAGTGACCAAGGTTACATGATCTGGTCAAGAGAGGCATTTACAATTTTTGAACCATAATTCTGCTTTTTTTTCAGCATAGTAAGATAGCCAAGTAGTGTATTGAATGACACAGTATTACTTGTATGCTTAAGCACCTGAGCCCTCAATCTCGTGCTTTGTAAGGTGCTCTGAGCTGTGCTGTAATTGCCCCTAAATGTGCTGCTCAAAGGGACACTGTCAAGGTGGAAAGGCCTACAGTTTGACTTAGTAAAATGACATCTTAAAATACTTTTATTTTCAGTGTTTCTAAATTACCAGCCTGTGGGTTTTATCATGCTTCTTTTTGTCAGTCCAGCTCCTAGAAATAATAAGGTTATGGGAAAAGGTTCCCTTTTAAATCAATGGACCAGACATAGGAATAGTATTGATAGAGTTTAATGTTCTCATCCTGAACATGCAAATGAAAGCACTTTTCTATAAAACTTATTTTTTCTGATGTGAATATGCATGACCTCTATTGCCCTTATGGTTTGCCATAAGGTCACCCCTTGTTGAACCTATGTCTTGTGAAAGAAATGTGAAAGAAATCTTCAAGAAAGAGCACAAGGCTGAGGGCATCAGGCCCGGGCCAGTCTGCAGCTTCACAAAGTACCCATTTTCCATGGTGTCTCTTTGTCAGCCAGCAGTCTCGTCCTAGCTGAGCTGAAGGGGAGGGGATGCAAAAAGAGGGGGCCGGGGAGCAGAATCACAAAGGCTGGTGAGGAGCCTGAAAGGTCTCATCCTCGGCAGAGCTGTCGGGAATGCAGAGGGGTGGTGGGATGGGGAAAACCCAGGGCTGAGAGCCCTTTCCCGCACAGTCCCTTGTGCGAGTGGCTCTGTGGCCGGAGCCCAGCATCAGGGAACTGAAGCCAGCTATTGAGGAGCTTTTTGATCTCAGGCAAAGAGCAGTACTGGACTTTCTCTTAAGGAAAGAATACAAATAGCTGAGGAGTGAAAGGTGGCCTGGGAATTCTCCTTTTATGAAGGGCTTGGTTTGTTTCCGAGCTGAATAACTCAGCTCCCTCTGAGCTGCAATTTTCCAGCACAGTCTGTACTCATGGGAAACCTGCAATGCCACAGTTACCAAATCCATAGATGTCAGTAAATGAAAAAGTATGGCTCATTGGTGCCAGGGACAACGCAAGGCAAATGGAGAGAAGATTTAAGTGAAGGCTGTGTAGATATTGCCAGGATGGCTGTGTAGAAAGGCATTTTTGGAAGAGAAGACATGGCCTGTGCCCCCCTGCATTATCCAGCTAGCCTCTGTGCTGCAAGGTTTGAAGACAAAGCTCTTGAGTTTCCAGAGGCATGAGCCTACAGCCAAGCTTCACCTCCCTTTCTGCCCAGAAGGTGAAAGATTTGTTGATATCCTAGACATGAGGCAGAGTTTTGGATGTACTTCCCCATCACAGGTGTATGTTGGACACAGGACAGACCTTGTTTCAACTCTAGGGACTTGAGGGTAGCCCTGGAAAAATTGTGTAAAACAAAACTCAGGAAGAACAAAAGAACCACAGAAAAGAAATGCCTCTAGGGCCAGGGAAAAATGGCACACCTCCAGCAGCCGTGGAGGGGACTGACAAGGGACTGATGAGTGCCCGTGGTATCTCTTGAAGGTGCAGCTCCTCAAAGAGGTGGGGAGAGTAAAAATCTTTTTCATTTACCGGAAAGAGAAGAAAGTAAAACAAAATTCTCAGGCTGAAGATGGCACAGAACAGAAAAAGACAAGTTCTAATGTCAATCTAACGACAGATATGGCTCAAAGTTTCAGCAGGTGGGAAGGTGCTCCCCACACTTCTAGCAGGCATCCAAGGGAGCAGGGCAGCGTAGGGGCTGTGTCTCTCACTTGGGGAAGCCTTGTAAGGTGTGAATATGGATATGGATGGGGATATGGATAAGCACTTGGAAAAAGTCTCATGTTAGAGTCTAACACCAAAGAGTGCCTTTCAGGCTCTTAACAGTTGCAGTGAAACACTTGAAAGTGCAACTTGCATACATTTGAAGAGCTCCAGAAAACATAACAAAAGCCAGATGAACCCAAAGTCTTTTAAAGTTTTAAAAATCTTGTTTTTAGGCAAAGTTCTTATCTCTGGTTTGTTTTCAGCTGAGTCAATAATTTTAAATGGCTGTCCTTGAGAATTGTAAGACTGGTTTTATTTTTTCTTTTTTTATTTTGTTGGTTTATTCCAGAGAAATGCTTAAAAAGTAATAAAGTCAATCTCAATAGCTTTGCTTAAATCCACGATTGTATCAGTTCTCTGTTATGGGTACACAGGGAGAAACTAACTGAGTAGGAAATTGTAAGGGATTCCTACAACAATAGTTACATTGTTTGCACACATACACACCATAATAATAACAACAGAAAAGCAATAGCAACGTTGCAGTTACAAAAATACCAAGTGCTCTTTTAAAATGTACGTGTGTATTCTGTGTTTACCCAGATTAACCGTGTCGCTAGGGTCTGATACTTTCTGTGTGCTGTATCTTCCATCTGATTTATTCAAGGTTTTTACTGGGCTTCTTTTCTTCAAAACTGTGTTTGTGCCTTATGTTCACCAAGAGGAACCCAAGTTCCATGAGTAAGCACCTGGAAGCTGAGAACAGGAGCGCATAAGAGACCTGGATTAATTTAATGACAGTGCTGTATAATGGAAAATATAAATTTTCCTGCTGCAATTGGTGTATACATTCAACAGCTTTATTGTATGTCAGTGTGCATTATTCGGCACAGCTGCTAGAGAGGCATTGCTGAACTGGTGTTTCTCTTCCATGACAAACACCTATTAAGCAGTCAGCATAAACTCTTCTTGTTACAGCCTCTGACATCACCCTCAGGGCAAGCGGACACAGAACAGCGATTGCTGAATCGCGTATGAAAATTATAGTTTTATTGTCTACACAAGTGAAGGTTTAACTCAGATTCTTGTTCGAGTCAGCTCTGTTATAAAGGAGTGATTCTTTCAGGGAACAAACAAGCACAGTACACCATTGTAATCAAAGGAACAGACACTATTTATGTATTGGAAAGCCTTGTTCACAATAGTGCTAACACTCCAATGCCCCAGAAGCCACTATTTTAGCAGCTGTAGAGAGGATAAAGCATGACTAACAAGACCATACAGAGTCGGATACAGTTTTTTTATCACACACATAGATGGAATCATCTCATTTAATATAATTCAGTTTACATGCATGACCCATAAGTGGGGATCATGTATTTAATGTTTATATAAGCATTTTCTCCACCGTAGCGTTCAAAAAGTTCCAGTGTCTCTTTAATGAGAACTCCAATATTTTCACGCTTCTGCTGGCTGTATTCTATCCCATCACCTAAATTAACTGGTTAATAAAAGAAAAAAAAAAGAAAAGAAGAAAAGAATTATTTTGAATTTCATCTTACACTTTGAAATAACAACATAGGAAATTGCAATTGCTGGTCAATTACTGTGCTTCCATTAAAAACTTTGTTCTGTGACATGAAACAGAGCTGAGTTTGAAAACAGGATGGGTTTGGTATCTCTTTAGGGCTTTGCTCAGGCTCCAGCTTCATATGCTTCCAAAATTTATGTATGCATTACTTCAGTATCTAAGCAAAAATACTTATGAAAATAAACACATTCTTTTATGAGATGAATATGGATTTTCTCTTTCACAGTTCACCTCTAAAACTGTTACTTCTTTATCTTTAACATTGCTTATTTAAGACAAAATTCTTCTGCCAGATGCATAAGCACTTTTCTAAAAAAATTACTTAATCTAGGCTTGTTATGGTTTGAAATCTGAAATAGGTATTAGTTTGGGATTGCTCCACATTTGTCATCATATTCACATACTTATGTTGCTCCTGATAGAGGGAACTTGTCTAAAAGAGTTGTTTTTGGAGTATAACATTGCTCATTCAATTTCAGCTTCCTGAAAAACGTGTAAAATTAAGTCAATGTCAAAAGGACAAATTATTGCAGTCCCCAGATACAGCAACATTTACTGCTGCTTTCTCTAACGTGGACTAGCAAGGGTGACCCACGCTCATACACACAGACCATAATTCTTTAAAAATCAGTGTGAACAACTGTGACAACAAAATAAGAACAGTAAGAAATAACTTCACCTATAAAGTTGCTGAGAGATTTAAAGGAGAAAAATATTTTTCATTTGGTATTCTGAAAAGCATCTGAAAAAATATCTGAAAATATATTCTAAGACATGTATAAAAATAATTTGGAAGGAGCAAAATGTACTCAGAGCAGGTTTGGTGTAGTGGGGAGCTGTAACAGTGTCGTGGAGTAGTCCACATGCAGGCAGCCAGTGGCCTCACTCTGGGCAGTGGTGACAATGTTCCCATGTTAACATCCCAAACAATCAGTGGCACTCTCACTCAGCCAGAGAAAGACCCGTTTGTCAAGACAATGCAACTTCGCTGGCAGAGCTGGCCTTTCACATTTGATACTGGGCAAACACAAAGGCAAGGGTAGATTTTGCCCCACTGTTGCTTCCAGATCCCCAGGCTGATGCCATGCAGATGCACAACTGCACCAATCCTCATATCCTCTCTTAGATCCAAGCCCAAAGATCTGGATTTAAAGCTTGTGGCTTTGTTACCAGCAAAAACTGAAGAACCACAATTATGAAGAAACAGCTGGTGAACCTTGGTAAAAATCATCCTTTTGATGTTTTTCTGTTAAATATCCAACTGTTTACACATATTTATGTCACTTTACCTTTTATGAAATGATTATACAAATACAGATGTGACTTATAAGAACTGTGCTTCTTGAGTGGGAAGGAGGTAATTTTTTTAATGATGATTACTTTCAAGCACACAAATATTTTCCAATATATTAACTGTTAATCTCACTGACATGAAGAGCCAGGGTTGTGACATCAAAATTTATTACAAGGAATTTACTGTAATGTTACAAATAACAGATGAGGATGCATAGAAAACACCAAGAACTATTTAAAAAAAAGATTGGCTTATACAAAAAAACTGTGCAAAAAGAAAAGCACACCACAACTGGCTGCAATTTAGAGTAAACATGGTTTGCTCTTGCAGAAGGCAACTGAGATAACTGTGCCTCATCACCTGTCTTGCATGTGCACTGCAAGCTCTCCCCAGAACACCTGGAGGTATTTCTGATTTCACCAGTCTGAGCAAAGGAAACCCTGAACCTTGACCTAAGTCTTGGCAAATACGTAAAGGAATTACTGATTTTCCAACCATATGTCTATTATCTGTAATTTTAAGCCTACACACATGCTCTGCTAATGAGCTTACACAGCTTTCATCATTCTTTCAAAGAAATAGTAAAAAAAAATCAGCTGTCTGGAAGTAATGGTAGTACATTTCTAAGGAAGTCTGGGGGAGGCCAATGAGAAGCTGTGATAATGCTGGTAGCAGAGGTAATTTCCAGATTTGCAAGTTAGAATCTTTATTATAGACCATAGTGTGTACAAAAAATTATGTCTTAGATGCTTGATTAAAAGGTACCTAAGAGTATGAGGCAATGATAAAGGAAAGAGTCTGCAAGGCAAGACTGAATGTGTGATGTGCAGACCATCATTACATTTTTTTTCCTACAGACCATCTGTGCTATATGAAGGTTTGTATCCTCAAGACAGCCATAATTCAAACTAGTGTCATGACACAAGCTACAACCAACAATACTAGAAAGGTTATGTTAGCATTGATGTCACCTGCTAAGCACTGAAATAGCTATCCTGTGTAGTTATAGGGATTAACAAAGCCTTCACACAAAAAAGATAATCATTAGCCCAAGAGAACAGCATGCATTAAATGGATGCCTCAGAATGATCTGCCCAATGCAGCTATGGGTAAATGTCTACTCATAATAGTAATGACAATTAGCTGGAAAAAAATAGCCATTGAAGTATAGCGGTCTCAGCATACCCTTCTCTGGTTTGAATTTAGTTCCAAGTTGGTTTGCCTGAGAAGCCAGTTTTGTCAGCCACAAAAATGTTGCATATATAAAGTGTGAACATGGATCTGATTCAAACTCTTTATGAAGTTGTCCTTTGTGAGGAAGAATAAATCAACATGAAAATGCTAGGAAGCACATTTGTCATATCTTTGCCTCAAAGTGAAATGTCTGGCAAATTCAGCATGCACCAAGAACTCATTTCACAACAAATGTTATTTCTAAGTTTAGCAGAAATGCATTGAAGGACTAGGTGTAGAGGATTACAATCAGGATCCCTGATCCCAGCCCTTCCTGGATCACAGAGTTAGTTCCCAGTCTCCCAAACCCTGCACCAAAGGTTTTATGGTGCTCGAAGCGAGGTGAAGTGGAAGTGTTTGCACCTGTCGGGACCTGTGGTAGCCGCTGAGCTCACCCGGCACAGCACGGCCAGCAGCAGCACTCCCTGCCCCGCCGTGCCAGCTGCTGTAGCCAAGGAAACCCTGTCAGGCCCTCAGGGACTGAACTCAGCACTTGGCAGCGAACAGAGGAGGATTTGAATTTTGCTATAAAAGGTGGTTTGTGTTTGAGTCTAGACATGCTTCTGTTCAGGATTTGGGATATTAAACAAATTCTGGTGTTATTTGTATTCCGTGTCATTTCATTTTAAAATTTCACTAGGGTAATGCTACAAATATAAAATATTATTGCTCTAAAGAAGGACATGCAAGTTTCTCTCTACGCACTAAAAGCCTGATATGGCAGTTTTGACATCCTGGAGTGGACAAGAAGGGTAAACCAATCCTTAAAGCTCACTCAGATCTATTCTTGACTCTAGACCTTTATTAGCACCTGAAAGTGTCCAAGATATTCTTTCAGT
Organism: Cisticola juncidis; assembly: GCA_013400215.1. Classification (NCBI taxonomy): domain Eukaryota; kingdom Metazoa; phylum Chordata; class Aves; order Passeriformes; family Cisticolidae; genus Cisticola; species Cisticola juncidis. Next base: position 166,988 of record VXBR01001107.1, read on the forward strand.
TTATTAGATTTCACTTCAAGGCAGGCTGGATCTCAAAAAGAGGAGTTTTTAATCCCCTAAATATGTTGCTTGTAAGTATTTCACAGATACCAGAGCTTGTTCCTGGTAGTGATTTTTCCAAAGGTTCTGCTTTACACAAATTAATGTCAGGGTTTTCATACAGTTGTTGTTGCATGAATGTCATAGATCTTGGGATATTACATTTTTCACAAATGTTAAATATCTGAGGAATGCTTAGTATTGAAATAACACTTAAAAGAAATTTCTGAAGTGACTGTGGTGACAGCCCTATGTACCCAGTTTAGATGACATTTTTAATCAAATAGTAACTCAGAAGTAATTCCTTTACTCTTTTCTGATGAATGTGTTTCTTTGCTGATTTTAAGTGCATATTGTTACACTTGTGTATTTCAGCTTGTCTTGGAACAAATGGGTCTTAGCAGAAATTTTTGAATTGCTAGTGGTTAACAAAGAGCTCTAGTATAATGGTGTGGAGTGGGTATTTTTGTTGTTGTTGCTTTTGTTGGTGGTGGTTGTGGTTTTTTTGTACACAAATCAATTAAACTGCTTGGAAAGAGAGGCATCACTCCTCCCTTTTGAGTCTTCAAAACAAAGATACTGAAAGGTAAAGTGACTTCCAAATCATGGAAGTTGTCTGTCATAAACGATGATTCTCAACTTTTACTGTTGATAAAGAAAGTTCTATTTATGGCAAAATATAATTATGGGAAAAATCCATTTTAAGTGGCTCAGTTCACCCTAGTCAAACCAACACACATTTTCAGCAATTAGACTGACTTCAGGAATGCAACATGCTAACCTGAATGTTACTTCAAAACAAAAATCCCTGCTGCAATGCCATTGAGCCTGTCACATAACAAAATGCAGTTAAGCAGTACAAACTGCCTTAAAATGTTTTGAGAAAAATTTCAGGGCTTTCTTTTCTTCTAGGAGTCATCACCAATACCAAGAAATAAATGGAAGCTAATTTCAGCTACAGACTGACATGCATCCATGTCAGGGTTCATATCATGTAAGTTCAGAGCTTAATTAAGCTTTCAAAGTCTTCTTGTTAGGATAAATTTAATTGTCACAGAATGTGTTGGCTTCTTGACTGGAGTGGAAAATGAAAGCCCTTATGAGTCAGTGTGGGGAGAGAGAGGAAGGTTCCTTTGCACCACTCCTATCACTGTGACTCAGAACTGTGCTTTGAAATTGTCAGCTCCAGGAAGGATGAGGTAGCTCAGTCTCCCTGTTCATTTAATTGAAAGTCTGTGAAAAGTCACAGGGTAGGAGTCTAAATCCCTCCTGTCTGCTAAGCAACAGAGGGACATTTCCAGTTCATTTCATTCAAGGCAAGGAAGAGACTCTAGGAGTTTATCACTTCTAGTTGTTACTAACCCACACAGAGAACCCCATGTTGCCTTTGTGAAGGCTCAGAGCAATGTGAACATCATTTTGAATGTTCTTTAGGATAAGTCTACATTATGTACACACAAAGTGCACACTGGCCTCAAGTAGGCTGGTCCCAAAGCTAGAGTGTTGGGAAGAAGAGCTCGTAGAGTCATTTATGTTGGAAGGAGCCTCTGGAGTCATCTGGTCCAAGTGCCCTGCTCTAAGTCAGCTGCATTTCCAAAGTTAGATCAGGTTGCTCAGGGTGGAATATCTGCAGTTGCTCAGCACAGAGTAGTCCCAGAGTGGAAAAGGGTGCAGAGATCCCCCTTGAGCTGGCAGAGATTTTCAGCAGCCATTTCAAATATGATGGAGGAGAGGGCTACTCCGTAAACATGAACATGTGTTTGATGAAGGAGGGCTTGCTGGAGTTACAAATGTCATTGGGAGAATTATCTGTTTTGATACAAAATCTAAACTTCTAGTGTAGTAACAGATTAGCACATATATAACACTGCTTTTGGAAGCTTAATCTTATTCCAAGGAAAGAGGCACAAATTTGGCTGAAAAATTAATAAAATTTCATCAACACTGATTTGAAATCATGAAACATAATTTTAAAAACTCAAATTAGCACATATATTTCAAAGCACTTTAAAACACTAAGACTGAATGTGTTAATATAACCTAAGAAGGCCAAACCTTTGAATAAGAACAGACCTGTTTTTTGACACTATCAACACTTGAGTTTCTTGTCTCTTGCTTTACTTGGCTCTTCTTTCTATTTTTCATCACTAGTGCTGAGTGTTTATCACTTTACAATGCTACAGTACTGCAGAGATTGCAGAAGAATATTTCAATCCAAGAAGGCATGTATGCTTGGAATATAAAAAGAATACCAATATAGAGACATTTCAGCTCATCATGTCTTAGAAAAGATTTTCTTAATTCTCATTGAAGGCATTTTGCTTTAGCATAAAATACAGATTCTTCCTATAGTTATCTTCTATATGCAGCCAGCTTTTAATTATTTCACAAATAAGCATTTATAGTAAAATGAAAGCACTGTTACTGTAAATGATATTCAGAAAGTCAACAAGTCAGCAAGTAGAGGAAGTGCTCTGATTGGACAGAAAACATGGAAATGATGTTTTACTAATGAGCTTACTAGAGATAGCTGTAACTACTTGCAAATTGCTGTAGTAAAAAAGGAAAAAATAACCCAACAAAAACGTAAACCAAACAAATGAAAAAACCTAACTGAAAATGAGCCAAGACAGCAGCTGTTACTGCAGTTTTCCATTTCTAGGAAATGTTATCAATATCAGATGTAATCCTTTCTAAGCCCAGGTTTTGGTTTTTTTTGCTGGTTTTTGTTTGTTTATTTGCTTTTTAATAGAAGTACAAGAATGAAAAAGAAATCACAGGTTTTGTAACAAAATTTATTAGCAAACATATCAATGTGGCAAAAAATAAGATAATATTTTTTCCTTTATAAGTACTTAAACCTCTAATTAATTTAGACTTTGAAGTTTGCCTATGTTAGTGCTACAGATCAATATCAAACAAAGTAGAGTTAAATAAACTTAGATAAATAGTATGTTCAACAGGGGAATGGAATTTGGAGGCTGACATCTCATTGGCCTTGGGACAATGTTTACTATTGCAAAACAATATATCAGTCACAAATCATGCTTAATGTGCAACAAGAGTTGCACCAGTTATGTGAATCTGATGTGCCAGTTGTTTTAGATGTATATAAGCTGGTACAAAGTAAATAATATTTTTTTAGTATGAAATCATGTTTGTGTGTGCAAAATTTGCATAACTTTGCTGGACTGATGTGAAAGATGTTTGTTCATCCCATTAATTTCTCATCCAAATATAGCATCATTAATGCAAAAGGAATTAAAACCATGAAAAAACAAATCGTTGCATGTGTGCGGAATAAAAATTATTTATTTTTTAATGTAATTCAAAGTGACAAACCTGAAAGTCCTCAAGTGCTTCAAAGATCACTGATTTTAATATGAAACAGAATCCTAAACCAGACAGTTTTTGACATTGAGTTACATACATACTAAAACCTCAGAAGCATAGCAACCCATCATCCTTCCACCAATGGAAGTTTTTTATTAGTGCAACCACAATGCTTTTAAGGGGGAAACCTATGTTTTTCTTCACAAGTAAAAAGCTCAGTAATCCATTACTTTGTGTTAATTGCTGCTGCTGTTTGTACATCTGCCATGTACTAAGGGAACTGGTTGGGTCTAATTTTGCCATTCAAAATCATTACCATTTCAGAAGTCTATTTGTTCTAGCTTGTCAATCAAAAATTGCACAGAGAACTAAGTGACTTCAGCGACTGCTTTCCAAACTTTGTGACAGAAGGGTGAACCCCTTTCTGTCAGGGGAAGTTTCACCTGAACGCAAGGAAGAACTTCTTTATGCTGAGGGTTGCAGAGCACTGGAACAGGCTGCCAAAGGAGGCCATGGGGTCTCCCTGCCTGGAGACATTCCAAACCCACCCAGACATGTTCCTGGGTCACCTGCTTTGGGTGACCCTGCCTTGGCAGGAGGGGCTGGATTATGTGATCTCCTTTCCAACCCTAACTAGTCTGTGATTCCTTGGAATCCAACCATATAAAAATAGATCAATGCATTAAAATTTTCTCATCAAAATTATGGGAGCAAGCTGTTAAATATGCCTATAGGTTTCTGAATATGCCTAAAGCTGCCAGTTTTCTAGTTTCACTGTTCCCTATTTAAGCAAGAGCCTGAAGTAAACAGAGGGTGTTTTAGCAGTGATTTGAGAAGGGACAAGGAGATGAAAGCTATGAATGACTGTGTGGATTTGCCAAGATTTCTTTCATTGCTGTAGGACAAGGACAGAATTTATTCAGTTTAAAGGACAACTAGCACTGAAACTGGAATGTGCTATTTTATCCTCAAGCCCAACATAAGGGAACACCCTGCTCCACAGGTATCAGTACTATAAGGATCAGGATATCCCTTCTGGTGTGTCTTTATATTATCTATCTCTATCTCTATCTCTATCTCTATCTCTATCTCTATCTCTATCTCTATCTCTATCTCTATCTCTATCTCTATCTATATCTATATCTATATCTATCTATCTATCTATCTATCTATCTGTCTAGATATCTGTAAATGAATTGGGTGATCTGATTATTCTTCCATTGTTTTTCCAGTTGATGCATATTATAGATTAAAAAAATAGCCTTCCCATGATGTGGATTTGCTTTCTTTTTATGAAGGACATAAAAATAAATACTTATCAAAAGCTAGTTAACAGCTATTCATTTTACATTAAGAAAAGCATATATTTGAATTCATAACAACTTTTCAAGAAAACATAAAAAAGCCAATTTTTATAAAACTAAAATATATTATGATGTGTAGTCTTATAGGAATGCAAAACAGATAAAAAGAGAAAGGAATTCATGTCCCCTAGGTGTGATCTTTCTGCAGATTCACGGCTTTTGAATTGGGTAAGTTGAAGCCTTTTGAAAGCAATGTAGAAACTGCACATAAACTACATCGACTGATATTTTTCTTTTTTTTTAGCTTTAGGAATCTGAACTAGGTGTAGAAAAAGATAAGTGAATAAGAACTATTTCATTAGTGACTCTTAACTGGAAAACACTCAATCTTCTTCTTGTCTAAATTACACCAGTACCAGGTGACAGAAGCCATTTACATGTCAGTAACCTGACTTAGACCACTTATTAAGATTTAATAGACTGACACACTCTTGCAACACCTTTTGCTTTGCCACTTATGCAATGTTTATAAGATTACTTTGTTTACTATCTCATATAAAATCATTATTTACTGTGCCACTAAAGATATCACAGGCTCTAGTCTGTGTTTATAAAAATGTACTCCTAATATTTTCACAAAAGGATCACAGTGTTATGAAAACAAAAGCATTTTGTTTTCATAAGTGCGGCCTAAATACAACTGTTTGTATCACAGAAGTACTTGCATACAGTAAGTGTGTAAAAACACGATAGGATTGGAAAAATTAGCAGCTTTTTAAGGTAAAATTAGTATTGACATATATTACAATACTTTAAAAGAAAAATATTTTTTAATTTTTTTATATTTTTAATTTTTTAAATATCCCATATATTTATTTTATTAAATTTTATTACTTTTCTTCATTGTTTTAAGAAAATGGAGATATTCCAGTAAAAATTAACGAAATATTATTTTCCCATTCCAGATAGCATTTTTTCTGATAAAAATAAAAAGCAGTCAAAGGTCCCAGCTATAGAAGCAAGAATGAAGCATATATTTTTCTGATTTCTGGTGTTCACGACACAGTTTTACTGTTGGTATGTGAAAATAGGAAAAAACTGCTGCTGTCACTTGCATTGCTTACACCCGAAGAATTGAAATCATCCAGAAGCATACATCACCATAAAACTGTTGCAAAAAAAGACCTTTAAACATCTATTCTAGAACTACTCATGGGAGTAAAAATGGCTTTTCTGTGTGCAAAGAGGATACAGGGCATGCTGAGCACTGAGTTGGAACCTGGTTAACACTGGTCATTCAGGTGTCATAACAGAGACAACCTCCAACTGCTAACAATGCAGCACTCCTGGTTCACTTTGTAATACTTCTCTTAATATCCTTCCACTCCATTACAAAAACAGTGAACCTGAACAGTCATGCTTAAGAAACTCTTTGCTTCTCAGGTGAATTTGTAGTTGCTTGTCTGAAACTGCTGCACATATGTATGTATAGGCTGATGGCAGGGAAGTAGTCACAGTAATTTCATCTCCTCTGCTGTGGTCATTTGAGTGTTTGCTATCCTGATTTGCTGCCATGCTGGCACTTTGAAGCACAAGAGTAGAATTTTTGTCTTTTATCATTCTCCAGCCAATCCTGGCAAATTTTTGTCCTCTAACATTGCTAAAACATGCTACATTTTGTAACCACGATCTTAATTCCCTATTCTTAATTTTCTAATCTTACAGCCCTTCCAGCCCTGGTGCCTGACAAGCTACAGCTGCTCAGCCTCTGAAGGAAAGCAGCTCATATGCACACATACACATGCATGTCAGGAAGAGACAAGAGAAGGGGCAAGTGATATGGCTGAATGCTCATGGTCAGCTCAGGCCAGCCTAGAGCTTTACAGCAGCCAAGAAAACAGCTCTATAGCACAGCAGAGCACAATGTGTTTGAATATTTGAAGTTTGCATTTTCATGTATTGTAATGAAGAGCAAATGTAAAAAGCTGTCAAGAAAATTCTTCCCTGGCCACGTAAATATGCTTTCTCACACTTGGGTGATCTGAGAGTACATGCACACATTGTAATCAGCTTTACATTAATAACAATGAAATGTCCATTGCTATGAAGGAGAGTTTTTAGATAAATTGAGGGGGGGAGGGGGGAGGGTTAGATAAATTTGGGACACCTTGCAAAGATAACCAGGAAGTCAGCTTGACTAATATCTAAGTGAGACATATTTCAAGAATAATATTCTCTTGAAGTTTTCCTGGAATGCTTATTGCTCAGTGGATAGTAACAGCCTCCAGAGTAAAGGAAGAAGCAAAATCTCACAAAATTCCTTTATCGCTTCTCTCCAGCAGAATACAGATGGCTGTTTCATCCCCTATGCTGTTTAATGCTAATGGCTGCAGTGAGTTTACAGGTCTCTGACCCAACTCTGCAGCTGCAGCGCTGAATTGGTACCCATGGAGGCACTACCTCAAAATTAAGAGAAAATTCTGCATCAGAAAAATATCACTGAGTGTTTTTGACAACAGCAGCTAGGGCAGAATGAAAATTTTGAAGGAAATAATGATGTTACTTTAAGGGAAAAGAATAACATACATTAGTCTCAATAAAATCATATGAAGAAAATTCATGAGTCACCAAGAAATGTCATCATTGGATGGTGGTATCTGGAAAGGTCCTCCTGAATTACTTGTCCTAACACAGCCGAAGTTTATTGGGTGCTTGACTGATAAGTAAAATAGACATTGCTTGTCCGAGGGAGAAGAATGTGGACACGGGTGAAGTAGAAGACAAACAAAGGCTGAAAGTGGAGGAAGGGAAGCCAAGGACATTCCTTTGGCTAGTTAATTTTGTGAAGTATGCTTCATAAAGGTTCTAACTTATAAGAATATATGCATTATGGTTTAGCATAACTATTCCACCGTACAACTTACAATATCCCACAGGATGCCAATTAACATATTATATCTAAGCCTGTTGACTTTCTGCTGTAATTCTGTAGCAAAACACGGTGAATGGATAGACAGGCTTATCTGCACATCTGCTGCTAGAACCCAGTATCTTTGCTTTACAGTTATGAGTAAGAATCTTACCTACTTACCTACTCCCAAGTCTGCTTGGGAAATGATTAGAATGGAATGTCACCTGTACTAACACAAGCACAGAGCTCTTACAGGAATGTGTGTATCAGCTAAAGAATTGACTTTATAAAATGGAGGAGGTGAACCCAAGCTGTTACCAGTCTGTGAGAAGAGTCTGTGCCAAAAGCCTCACAGTGCTTGAGACCTCTCCTCTTCTACAGTCTTCTTTTGCTTTACTTGTATGGATTAAAACAAAAACAAAAACAAACAAACAAAACAAATCAAAACAAAACAAAAAAAAAGGAAGGAAAAAAGAGTAATCTAGAAATGTCTTGCTGGTTTTGTAATATCCTCATTTTAGAGAGGAATAAGCTTTCCTCTCTACCTAATATCAAAAAATGCAGAAAAGTCAGTAAGTTCAGGCATGCTTGTTATCAGATCTAGTGCTTCAGCCATCTGCCTCAACAGTTCCTGAAACTGCTGATAGCTGTCTGGCACAGATTATAACCACTGTCACTGATTCCTGAGAAGACACTGAAGAAGTCAGACTAATATTAATTTATTTACATGATCTTGGCCTTGTCTTTTATCTCTATCTAGCAGCTCAGAATGGCATAAACTGGGGTTATGGTTCTAGTTCTGTAGGGGAAATGGCACAAGAAGATAAGAACTTGATTTTATAAGGAAGGAACAATAACAGCACTCACAATTTTCAGCTAACAGACTGACTTCACACATTCACAGAAGACAACTGTGAAAACACGCAGCATTAGAGACACAGGGCAGGAGACAACACTGTGGTATAAATCTTTTACAGCCAGAACAGAAATTTAGACCACGTCAGGAATTGCAACATTTAATATCTGTGGGCGCGCAGGAGACTCGGTAAGGCTGCATTAAATTTACCTCTCAGCATATAGTAGGAGTTGGATTCCCAAGAGCAGTGTTGAAGTGAGTGAAGCACTGCTCAGTGAGTCTCACACAGGCAGTCAGTGGGGAACAGGGAGCAGAAGGGTTTTTCTCTGAGACTTAAATATTTGCATTCGCCCTGGACCTACAGCCCAGGAGCTTTCCTGGTGGTAGACAGCTATTGCCGTTCCTTCTGGGTGAGCCTGAATGATTTCTTTAAAGCGAGTTGTGTCACGAAGCTGTAGCGATGGCTGTTTCCCATGGATGTGTGCTGATCTTGCACTACACCTCTCTACAATGACAATTTCTTTCCCACGAGTTCTACCGGCTAATAGAGTCTATGAGCTGAGGCATGTTTTGACGCCTTGTATCTCTTGCATACTCTACCGACAGTTCTCTCACCAGGATATGAATTTGGATCCCTCCCTGCTGCTCAGATGCTTATTTTTCCAGAAGCTCCGTCCCTTTTTCAGTTTGACTGAATTTGGACAATGAGTTTAAAAGTTATGTGAGTTGAGGGGTGGGTGGGAAAGATTTACAGAGAAGAATAACCTTATGGCCCATTAAGCCTGGTGTTTTTAAGAAGGCAGGAAAAAAAAAAAAAGAGCAAGGGCAGCAATGACTGCCTTAGTTTTTATAGTTTGAAAACCTAATGATGAAGCACCCTTCCAGGAAGCAGGAAATAAGCCCAGCCTATGCGGTTTTGAATCTGCATCTTCCATGATCAGGGAGATTTCACCTAATTATCAAATTATTTCCTCATGGAGAAAGGCTCTTGTGACCTCTATGCTTATGATTTGGCAAGGAGGCAGCTGTGGAATCAGACCTATTGTTAGACCATGAACTTGTGCCAATATTTCAGAGAAACACAAAGTTTAGCACCTGAATCCAATTTTCAGCAGGTACCTGAATGGGTCGATCCTGAGCCCTTAGCAGTTCCCAAATGAAAGCTTCAGTGAATCAGAACATCTGTAAGTCAGGCTAGATATTTAAATGTCTAAATACATATTTACATGAATACAGTCTACAGTGCCAATTTTTTAAGTGTTTTGACTTGAACTAACTTCCTAACAGATGGTTATTCTGAATCTATCATCGTTTATTTATGGCTGTTTATGTTTTTACAGATATAATAAATGATCCAAAGCTTATTCCTTGTCTGTTTATTTATATTCTAATAACAGTTAAAGATATTATTGTACTGCACAATTTATACAAATTATATAAAGATGGCCTTTCTGTGTTGTACTTGGATGAGATCCTCCTGAATATTCAAGAGAAAACTTCTATGACCATAAGGTAAAGTGAACAAGCAGAGATGAGATGTTAGAATCATTTATATTATTTTAAGATATGTGAGATGTTCCCCAAAAATGAGCAACCTCCAAAACACATTAAAAAAAAATAAGAGGAGAAAATATATGAACAAAAAGAAAATTTAAGTACATGTATGAGAAGCTTTGGAAAGTGGAATTCAACAAAATTCATGCAAACTTTCTCAATAAGATAAAGCTCAGAGTACAAAAAATGTTGGTTTTGGTATCAAAAGCAGATACAGACCTGACCCAGGAAACTGTCCTGAAAATGAGTGATTGCAAAATCAGCACTAAAGAGTGCTTATTTATATCAAAGCATTTCCTAACTAGAGAAGCAAGCATATACAAAGTATTAAGAAATGAAGGGTATACTACTGCTGCCAGCTATAGTCATGCCTCACCATGTAAATCAATGAGTTTCAGAATAGTAAATGAGAGAGGGAGTTAGCTTTTCTCTGCCCACTACAGTGATTAATTAGCTTATTTTCAATAAGAAAAGTAGCAGCTATGTTGTTATCTTGTAGCTTTTTTTCATATTATCAATAGCACCAGAAAACAACAGCTATCCATTACCCCTCTAAAAACAAAAGGCACGTGAGACCATGAAACACAGTGAGACTTTGGTAAAAAATGTCATGAGAAAGAAAATTTCTCAACTTTGAAGTTGTATTTGTTTATATGTAAGTTTTAACATCCAGGCAAAGCAAAGCCTCCTGTAATAATTTTCTTACATTACTGTGACATGCATTTTTAATGAATGGTTCTAACTACAGTTGTTTGAAGAACGTTCAGAAGATATTAGAGTTGCCAACTTTCGTTATACAACTTTACATGCACTGTAACACTGCTGCATTTGTATCAAGAAATCAGGTCTGGAAGGGAGGACAAGGAAATTTTCCCAGTGAATGATAAAGTTGGTTTATTTCCACAAGCCGAATAAATTTTTGAGGAAACATAAACTCAAAAAATTATTGATGTAGAACGGTTTTTATCGCATCAGCTGCAGAACTCCACTGGAGAAAACAGAAAGGAGAAGCCCTTAGGCCACATTTTGTGTGACCTAATTCTTTCAAGGGTATGTTTCTGCAAATTTTTAGGAAGTGACAATGCAAATGAACAGCAGTTCCCACTGTGATGTTTTCATGGAATCTCTGCATAACCTCCAAAGAGCAGACTTTGCACCAATACTACAGTACATTGTTGTAGAATTTAATTACTTTTGGATGTAAATGAGCAGAAAAACAATTATCACACACCCAGCAGAAGAAATGGTTATGCTTCTATAAATTTCTGGTATTCTACTGCTGTGATTGTCAATTTAAAGTTTCAGTCTCTGTGCTGCTGCCAGTTAATGATTAGTCTACTACATTTTGGTGAAATTGCACTCCAGTCAAGGGAAATGAAGTAAAAAGATGAGAGAAAAAAGAAACTAATATTGTGGAAGTCTAATTAGAGTAGCAGGGCCAGTGCTGGACTTAGCTGTGATGAGGTTGACTTTCTACTAAACTCAATTCACTGAATTCACTGAGAGCAAGATCAAATGCCATGATTTCATTTTCATGGGTGATGTGTTAATAGGAATGGGATTAACTTCTTCCTTGTGTAGTGATCTTTTTTACATTAATGCAAATCAGAATGCAATCATTCTTCCCTTTGCAAGTATAGTTCTAAAATCTGCCACTTTACTTTCAGAAGGATTAGTGCCATGCAGCTTATTTTGTGCGAAATGATATTGCTTTAACAAAGCTAAAAAAAATTCATTCTATTGACTTCAGCATCATCTGTAATATCTTCCAGAAATATATTTTAACAGCTTCCTATGTCAGACAGCCATTTCTTACTTATATGGTTTTAATTCATGCTGTTTTGTTTCTAAATGAGTACTTGCAGCAAGTGAATGTGTTTTCATTTAGCAGCTTAAGTTTTCAATTTAAACAACTAAAGATCGCATTTGAGCTGTAGTTGATAAACAACATGCTAATAAAATACTTTTGAAATTAATATAATTGGATTTTATCTCAAAAAAAAATTATACCTCTCCAAAAGGCCCCCCAAAATCCCAGAAAGCTGCAAGCCAAACCTCCTGCCCCAACCCATACCCTGATATTAAACTCTGTATTTCTTCCCTAGAACATCAATGTATCATCTTATTTCACTTCTCCTTGAAAAGTGTTAATGGGCATTAACCACAACTTTACTAGCCATATATGCTGAAATACTTCAGGGTTCCTGACACATGATGTCACACTTGGTATAATAAGTATTGATAATAAAATCTGCTTGAATGCCAAAAATATATATATAGTGGAGAAATATTACATATGAATCTTCATCTTTATACCTACCAATTATTTAATACAGAAAGATCCAAACCGTATATAATTCAGATTAGGCAGAATAGTATTTTAAATGAAAAAGGTCAGATGCATGTACTACACATTTTTCATTTTAAATTGTGACAAAGTCAACTTGTAGACCTTTGAAACTGATGGCAAATGTGAGTGTTTATAGAGCTGGAGCTTCAGATATTTCATATATAATGCATATGTTCCTTGAAATAGTTGAAATTGGCTACTACAAACAAATACTATGATGTTGTGCACACATCTCAAATATTCCATACAGCAGATTAAAAATGTGACATGGACATCAATTCCCTAATGTTTCATAATGTCTATCCAATAAGAAAAGAAATCAATAGAATTTTGTATTTGATTTTCTAAGAGAACCATAATGCTTCACTTCCTGCAAGAATACAAGGAAAATCTAAGGAATGCATACTGTATTTACATATGTCTTTTCTTTTTAAATGTTATGAGGATCTTTGTAAAATTTATTTCGAGAAACATCTTTAACATAAATACCTCTATTGACAGAATTATTTTCATTGAGGATTAACACTGATAGTCCAAAATCTCTGAAGTGTCAATAGTTCCATCATGTTGTTTATTTATCTCAAAAATGTTCTCAGCTTTCACATGTTCCAGTGTCTCATGTGAATCAGCTCTTAAAATACAGAAGTATTTTAGTACAGATTCACATTCTATCAAGATAGAAAATGACAGGAAGAGACTACTGAGTTAAATTTTGCTAAAGTTATCATCTTCCAGCCTTTCACCTTATACTGATGGATTCTCACATTAGCTAGAGCACCAAAGCAGTTCACTTGGATAGCTTGGCATTCAATCATAGAATGATTGAATAGTTAAAAATTTTGTAAAAAGCCTTTTCCCACCTGAGGTTGACCACAAAGCTGTACCTGAGCTGTACCAAACCTGTTGTCTTATGTTTAGGTTCTGGCCTTCTCACTGAAAACTGCCTGAATGAATTACTCAAGTTTACATTACTTCAGCAGAAGTACAATGCTGATTGTTGTTATCCTTTAAAATTGTGACCACGAAGACGTGGTCTCTGTCTGTGAAAGTAAGAAAGGTTTTTCCCCATGTGCCACAGAATATATTTATACATGAGGAGACTGCCATCCTCAGTTGTTCTCTTTTGTATTAATCATGAATCTATCAGTCTGAGAAATGAAGCTCATGGGAGCAGAAGATAGGCTAATTCAATAAACAGAACAAAAGATGTCAGATTCCCTGTCAGAGGACATTAGATTGACCACAATTTTCTCAGCTTTCAGAACAAAGCTGAAAACTCACTTTAAATTAGTATCCTCATACTCACTATAAGAAGCAGCTACAAAGAAGAAAATAGGACATGGATCATGGTGGAAGGGGTAAGGCTAAGAGTAAATGAGATTGCTGAGCTGAATCTAATTAATTTTTGGAAAATATTCAAATCATATGATAGGTAACATTAAGATAGGTGAGAGATACTTTACCTTGGAAAAATATTTAGTGTTGGGAAATGTTGGTTACATAGAAAATCAAATAGGAGAGTGTTTTTGGTTTTGTTTTTTGGTTTTAATTAGCAATGTAATAATCACATTAACTAATAAATACTTTGTGGCTTTTACAATAATCACAATTGATTCCTTAGTTGCAATGATTTCTAGAAAGGAAAATGGTCTAAATTAAGAAAATGTGCTATTTAAAATGCAAGTGTATGGTACTTCGTAATAAGGTATGGATTATAACTGTGTAATTGATTGACATTCAATTAAACAGCTTTAAATTAAGTAAAGATGGGTGTATATTGAATTGTTGCATTTTAGTACACTTCTGGTGGCAAATCAAGAGACTCTCTTGAACTGTATCACTGAGGGTGTGGGGCTATGTGTTGAAGTGTCTGTAATCAACACACTGATCTTTCCCTAACATGTGTTATCTCAAAAACATTAGGACAAAATTTGAGATTACTTTTCCATAAAATTTAAATGCAACTACCCTTAGATATCTTTTTTTGAGTGACAAGCACTTATATGCTTATGGCCAATTCCACTTATTTACAAAAGACAAAGTGTTTTTCCCAAAGACAAATGAGTTCATAAGTTTCTGAAACAACCACAAAAAATCATCTTATGATCTTAAAAGCACGTAGCAAAGCATACTTGGAATGTTTGGAAATATAAGATAGACCCTAAAGAATAATTTATAAATCGGCATTAAAGTCCAATATGCACTCCAGGTGTATTGACTTAGCAGGAAATAAATGTTATTTAAATCTTAAAATTGCTAATGCACAGAATTGAGTTTGGTTTCAGGAAGAAGAGCAAGAGTAATAAAGTGAGGGAAAGATGAGGTTTTTGGATCTCTAGGTCATGATGTCAGTGAATAGCATGTGACAGAGCCCACCATTTCATATTCTGAGCTTTTAGTGCTGCAGATTATTCCTTGGAGTTGTTTTATTTACAATACTGCCATTAGACCTACTTCATTACAGTCCATGTAAACAGGGAAATGGCAAGACCATTGTCTTTAGGAATGTTTATAAATAACAAATAAATGAATCCACTTTTGTCCATGAAGGTAAAGTAAATGAGTAAGGAAGAGGTATTTCCTACTCCTACTATATAAGGTCAAATTCACTTCATGACTACAGATGCTGTTTTAACTGAGGTACAAGTAGATCTGCAAACAGAATCTAGGATAAGGCATCTGCCATTTTAAGCAGAAATAACAGTAGTATAAATGTACATAGTATTAGATACTTAGCAAATTGACCTTAGTGGAGTTTACAAATTTGGATCTAAATATAAACTGCAGCTATTTCAGTCACCATATATTGTACTCCAGCTATACATTGTGACCGTCCTTTTGCATAATTTTAACACCATTTGTTCATTACACTTTATTTATTAAAAGAAACAATGTTTTATTTTTCAAGAGAAACATTTTCTTACAAACAACAAACCAGAAAAAAAAAGCCACTTAAAATTATTCTACTACATACAAAATGTTGCAAGCTTCAGCATGTATTTTAAATGCTCCTGAAGAATTAGATGTTTGGGGTTTTTTTAGCTTGGTACCCACCACTGCTTCATGCTGACCAATTAAACTGGTCAAACACATGTTTCTCTGTGAGTGATGAATGAAAAACATACTGTCAGCATGGTTGTTAAATGTCACTGAATTTAACACGTATACTAGGAATGAAATCTCATTTCTTCTTCTAAATGTGTAGATCACAGGTTGCATTAAATGTGGAGCGTAACTGCCACACAATGTTTGGGATTTTGTACCATTACATCTCAATAACTTTCTAATCTCATCATTATAGCATATCCTCTAAGGTGCTGAAAAAGATTTTTTTTTCCTAATGTTTATGTTTTGTGAATGTTTTATTTTTAAGATATTATTTCATAATTTCTGTATTTCTGAAAGCCACTATTGATTAGAATAGGGATTTGAACAAATAAAATAAACAGACTTTGTTAGCTGAAAACAACTGGTCAAATACAAAGAGCTGAAAATCAAAACATAAACCCAGGTATGAAAGGCCCTTGGCATCAGTGAACATTGGTGGCTTACCTGATTTCTAATGTGCGCCCTCATGGGCTTCAGTAGAACCCTGAATCCACCAGGGGCTTTTTCTGAAGAATATCCTGACTATCACTCATTGGCTCATTTATAAATAAGAGCCCACAATAGCCTCTCTTTTCTCCTGTCTTTCAGGTGTGTATCTGGTATACTTGGATTTTTGTGTCAGTAGGAATTTACTTTATGGCTTGCTAGCTCTAGTAGTAAATTCCCATTTATGCCTTAACTAGTACGTACATAAGTTTTCAGTAAGCCACACTAACACAGAACTATAATTTGAAATAAGCTTTCAAATGACAAACTACTTACTAACCTATAAGGTAAGTGGGCCTGGCTACAGTACATGGGGACAGCCATTTATAAAAATTTGGGCTTTGCTATTTAGAAATGATGTGTTGAGATGTAGATCTTGACACACGTATTACCTTTTACAGTTCTTGTAAATATTAATGCCAGATTTTTACAAATATATAAACCCTCTATGATTGTTGGCAATAGCATAGAAATGAATAAGGTGTAGAAAAAACCCTTCAAACAAGAAGGCTAAGGCACACAATCTTCTCGAAACTCCATCAGAGAAAAAATAATCTTTAAGCGTTTTGCTCTTTCCACATAAGCTGAGGAGGTTAATAAAATTGACTCAGTAGGACGACTGCTCAACTAACCCTGAAGTTTTCCAAAAGATATAAGACAAAGATCATCTAGGCTTATTTCACAACTACAGTCACCCACATGATGAAATCATTGGCCTGTACTAAAAGTTAAATCAGCTTCTGGATGAAGAAAGGGTATATTTCAACAGTATTACCAGGTAACTTTTAGACTTAAATTGGTATGAAGACAAGATAAGAGAAGAACTGTAGATAGCATGGTGAGTTGACACACATTAACTGGATTTTCACCCCAACACATGAGAGTTGGAAGTGAAAGTATACAAATTTTTTCTGGTGTTTTGTCCACTTGTCCACAGTAAACATCACCTTGGGATTTTCTCCAATTAATTGTGATTTATAGCTGTATTCAGATAATCTAGGAGTGTACTGGAAGCTGTAAAATGAGAAAGTCCTAACACCCATGTAGAAATGTAAAGGTGCATGACATCTCTACATTAATCTCCTTTCCATGGTAAGCAGCATTTAACCTTTCCAAGAACTGAAATCACACATGAAACAAGAAATGTAAGTAACAAGAACAAATAGTTCTTCCTTTCTCACAAATAACAGTAAAATGAAAGCATAGAAAGAGGATTGGAAGGAAATGCTGTGTGACAGGTCTTCTGGAAATTTTCAGGAAGCATGAAGATTATGTACATTTAAGAGGATAAAAAAATCAGATTTCATTTAGACACAACTGATATACATTTCAGTTAATTAAGATGGTTATTATGATGTCAGTAGATAAATCTCTTTTGTTTCTTGCAGTGGCCTTCTGCCACTACCAATTTCACTCTCGGTTTATTTCTTTCAGGAAACAAAGGGGCTCACTTATGCAAATAAACTTGGAGTGGGCAGATATGAACTACCTATCTGATGGCTTATGCTGCACATTTCTAATGCATTAGTTTCTGACAACACTGACTCGGTTTCCAGAATGAATCCTGTCCACTGGAAGTATTGTATAAAGTACATATACAGTTATAAAAATTACTCTCTGAACTTTCCCACAAAAAGGTTGAAGAAATGTAGAAGCAGGTAAGCAAGACAAACCAATAATTACCAGGGACAACAAAAATTCCGTATCTTCTTGCTGGAATATACTCACAAGTAGTTTATCTTTCCATTTCTCATGTCTTCACCTCTGCCCCTTCATCCAGAAGAAAAGGTACGAACTGATAGGTTTTAGTCATTACAGAACAATCCGCCAAGCATGAGAAAGGTTCCTCTCTGGACTTTTCCATCTATTCCCAAGCTGATAATCTATCTGAAGGTTACTTGGAACTCCTTTCTACTTTGCAAAATTACTCACTAACACTTGGTATTGGGTAATTATCCAAAGTAACACAAAAATTTGAACTTCTGAATGTTCACAGACTACCCTGGTCATTCCTGTTTACAAAATTTCAGTCTTCAGTCTACAAAATGCAGCTAAACACTAAGTTTGATAACAAGCTTTTCATCAGACAACAGCTAAATCAATTAAATCTGAAACAATTCATCACTAAGAGGCATCACTGTAATTTTCCAGTGTGAAGTCAATTGGAATGATAAGGAAGTGATTTTGTGCTAAATAAGAGATAACGTTGTCATGCTTACTTTAATATTTATATTCAAATTAAGGGCCAGGGGTCAAAATAGAAGTCAAATCTAATTTTAAGCCTGAGTCTCCAACTTCAGGAAACCAGCTAATATACTTAAATCCATCCTAGCTTAAGAAATATAGTTGGCTATGACCTTAACTATAGCCCAATGCTTATGCTCATTATGTGATGTTTACCTAAATTTATTACCACAGGAAACAGTTCTTCAAGTCACTGCTGAAAGATCCTCTATCCAAACTTCAGAAATACATTACCAGATTGAAAACAAGGTGTACAGGATTTAAATAGTCCTTTCCACTCAGGATCATTTGTTAACTTTTGCACAATTCTTTTCTGGTTTATACAAATAAATATGTTCATTCTCAGTGGTCTGAAATGGGGAATGATATGAAATGCAGTAATATGGTGTGAATAATAGCCAAGTAAACAAAGATGCTGTAGCTTATTTAGGTTCATCTTGTAAACAGGGCAGCCATGTGTTCATCAGGGAGGGGCTAGCTGGGCTGGGTTATCACACATGGATAATGTGCCACATTCCTGTCATGCCACACTGTCGCATTCCTCACTGCACTGGATGTAATCTCACAGGCTCACAGCCTGCACAGGGTGCAACAAGAGCAAAGTTACATGATCCCTTCTATTAAAGCAGCTTCTGGGAGATACTGCTAAGGCTAATTGATGAGTCAAGAATTTTTGGGGTGAACTATGACCCTGCTAAACAGAAAAGGAAGTGTTAAATGCCACAGAGCCCAAGTTTTTCCCTTTTTCATGATAATACAAGCCTTTTTGTATTATCTAGAAGATCCATGC
The DNA here is from genome assembly GCA_013400215.1 of Cisticola juncidis. Lineage (NCBI taxonomy): Eukaryota > Metazoa > Chordata > Aves > Passeriformes > Cisticolidae > Cisticola > Cisticola juncidis. Next base: position 185,963 of record VXBR01001107.1, read on the forward strand.
TAACTTGATCAAAACCTTGGAATCCTGTAACTCCAAATTCTGGATTAATCCCTGATTTAAACAAGGAAAATGGATATCTGAACAGTCTTTCCAATTGCTGACTACAAACAGAAATGGAATAAAATCAGATCCCATCTACTGCTCATGCTCAGAGGTACACAGGGAAATTAGAAAGGCATTTCTGCATTGGCAGTTTCACTCAAAATAGTTTTTTTTAATTGAGAAACAATACTAAAGACATATAAAAAATAAGAAAACTGACACTTTAGTGTTTCTGTTTGTCTAGAAAGTATTTTGCTTTCTCAAAAATATTATTTTTATAAGATTTATATTTTTCTGTTATGAATAACTCAAGACTGACTCCAGAACATTTGAAAAAATTTGTGATTTCATTCTATTCAGTTAGATGGAACATCGTCCAGGAATAAATATTAACACAATTAGACATGGTAACTTTGTGCAAGGCAATGCTCTAATTGAAGGCAAATTAAATCAGAAATTAGGTTAAACAAAAGTGAACATAAATTTGGAAAGCGGCACATTTTTTGGAAATAAACTTTACTCACACAGTGATGTATGAACTCATTTTCATAGGCTATTATACTTTAAAATTTTTCTAATAAGTAAAAAAATATTATGATTTAAAATTTACAACAAAGTTCTGACAAAAGCTTGTGTTAAAACAAGAAGGATCAGTTTACAGGAAGGGGTAGGAAGAATTTAGCTCTGTTCTTTCACAACTTATGTATTTTCACTTATACTTTTGTAAAAGCTCAAAAATCTCTAGCCACTTTAGGAATTCCAGGCATAGATAGTCTATTTAGAGTTAGACTGAATATCCACATTTTAAATATTCATACCATCTTCAGCACATCACATATGAAATGATTCATCACTTTTCTGATACTGAGCCAAGGAAACAGGTTGGTTTCTATTTATAGAAGACTCTTTGTAAAGAAAGGAAATGCAAGGAAAACTAAAGATACTAAATAAACAGCACTTAGAATTGTGGTCTACAAGATAAGAATTATTGCAGGGCTTATTCTATGTTATTATTCTAATTATTGCAGAGGCTTGTTCTATAACAGTCCAGAAGAAATCTCCACTATCCTATTCTCTTACTTTATGATTTCTTAAAAAAATCCTAAGATTTCTAAAAAATTAAAAGGCTATTGAAGTTGTTGTTGTTGTTGTTGTTGTTGTTNTACTAGAAATATATATTTTGAGGTTTTAAATAAAAATTGGATTATAAATTCAAAAATATTGATTGTTCAGGACATAATTTTTAATGTAAACATAAATATAGCTTTTTGTTAGAGAATCAAGCCTTAATTACTTTCTTCCAACCAAAAATGCCAAACTAGAAAACGTTAAAAAACTTTCAATGACTACAAGATAGCTTTTGTCAGAACCATAGAATTATCTGGGCTGGAAGGGTGACTGAAGACCCTCTGGTTCCAACCCCCCTGCCATAGGCAGGGACACCTTCCACTAGGCCAAGTTGCTCAAAACCCCATCCAGCCTAGCCTTGAACACTTCCAGCTTTTCTGGGCAACCTGTTCCAGTGCTTCACCACCCTCACAGTGAAGAATTTCTTTCTAATATCCAATCTAAACCCGGTCTCTTGTAGTTTACAGCCATTCCCTCTTGTCCTGTATGCAAGGAAAATACTATTTAGGCAGAAAGCTATTTTTTTTTTAAATTCAAATCTAACTCTGGGTACATTTCTACAGCTCTGATTTGCAGAAATTTGTTTATATACACAAAACTACTCACTCAGTTGAGTGTAGTCAAGAGGCAAGGAACAACTCACGAGTGCAAACTTATGTTTATATGTGTATGTGTATGTGTTTGCAAAAGCAAGGAGTTACTTTAGAACTTGGTCATGCAGTGATAGAGCAATGCAGGTATTAAAAGATCATCCTTAAAACTGTAATGTAGAGCATGTGTTATAAAGCATGTAAAGAGAAAATCCCATTTGAGAATGCAAAAAATGTATTATCTCTTCCTCATGAGCAGGCTGTTACAAAAGAAAAATAGGGAACTCTGAATCTAAATTGACATAGTATAAGCTACAGAATTCTCAATCATGGAAAAAAACATTATTGTCATTTTTATTTTTGCAGAAAGCATAATAATGGAAGAGGAAAAAAAAAACTTGAGCCTTATCCTCAAATATAAATTTAACATTTTTTTTTCTGTTTTGTTTTATTTCTGTATTGTCAGATATAGTAATGAATTTCTTTCAAAGTCTCCTAGAAAACATTTATAATATACAAGCATGTAAACTAGTCCTTAAACTTGGTTAGAAAAAGTATTTTGAATGTTTCATTCTGGAATTCTAGCTTTAGAATTATGTATTAGTTTACTTACTTTAAATGTGTTGAAGTCTTTTTTTTTTTTTATCATAGTTACCAAATACAATTGTACAGTAGAAATTCCTAAATAAAAAAAAAAAACCCTAAAATCAGAGTCAGTAATCAAACCAATACTGATTCTAGGAATTCTGAGATGTGTACATGTTAAAAATCATAAAGCACAATATTTATTTTGAGCTAGAAAGATCTGCATACTCACTTTTTGAGGAAGAATGTTCAAAATTCACACAGATATGAATTCCATCATGAAATCTTTCAAATTTTCAAAATGTACAGAGAGATCTGTTATCTCAATTCTGAATGTATTTTTGATACAGTTTGTACACAAGGTGCTTATTTTTGATAAACCTGCATCATCCTTTATTGTTACACAAACATATTCAATGGATTATCAGCAGACGTGTCACAGCCTGAGGTATTGAAATGTTGGTAAAGGAGTAAAAGAAAGTCAGTAAAGGGAAAAGAGACACAAGAGTTATATCAATGTTAGAGTTAGATTAGTGATCCACATAATTTCACAGGAGAATAATGATAAAATCTCAGGAAATTGGGATATAGAATGGAAAAAAGGTCCTCCTAGAATTTAGGATGTTTTAGGTCAAACACACCCTGCAGCAGGTGTAATTTCAGACATTTTTGTGTTTACTGGCTTTTGGTTTCCCAGTTGCTGATAACTTTTTTGCCTCCTTATAACCACTCCCAAATTATCCTCCAGGGAAATTTGTGTATACTGGGGAGAAAGGAAATCAATACCAATGGATATAAGTTTCTTCTACCGCGTACTTCTGCATTATTAGGTTTCTGAATAATTTTCTGAAATCTGGAATCCACGTAAAATTACCAAAGCTGAATTTTGAACCAAACTAGTTTCATTCTTAGTATTTCTCATTAGAATTTGATTTGCACATTGTTGAAGCCACTGGAAGGCAAACACAAAGGCTAACATTAGCCTAAGGTTACTCTCACTGTCTTCAACATTTATAGTACAGGAAGAGGTCAGATTCCTCCTGAGGTGAATCAAAATGCCTAAGATTAGATCCTTGTTTGGAACTGACTCCTAGAGAAACTTTCTACTCACAAATGAGTAGAAAGTAATTCTATGGAAATAGCCCTCCTTTGCATAATTTCTAACCTTTTGACACCCTTTGATTCTCCTTTCTCCTTCTTCCCCTGTTCAATTATCTCTTATTCTGGATGCATTTTAATACCATGTTAAGCAGGACTTCTGTGTGTGTGTGTATGTGTGTGCAATGCTAAAAATCCAATATTTGTAGTATTTTTAATTTTATATTTGGGGGCCCTAGAGTTGGAGGGATGTGATTTTTTTTTTACCCTGTGTCCTGAAAATGTTTCTTCCTGTCATTTTCTCTATGCATTTTACATGTTCATAGGCGAATTCAGCTCAGAAACCTAGCAGAAATACCAACCATACTTTTTTGTTTCTAGCTTAATTTTCATACAAAATATTTAATTGAATCAATTGAGGTCTCTTAGGGGTGAGCTAGAGGAAGCAGTAGGGCCCTTTGGCCAGGAGGGAAGGTGAGAAGGTGCCTGCCTTTTCCATCAGTGGGAAATACAATGGTCACTCTGTGACTTTGGTCACACAATCTATTCCAGCTGCTGGAACAGGCCCTGATACTTTGTTTAAGAAGTTATCACCTAAAGTTATCAGCCCTGGAGACTTATCATTGCTCGACCTACCCTCTCAGGTTCTTCATATTTTCTTTAACCATCCATATATAGTTTTGGTAAAATAAGTTGGAGTAAAATGTAATGAGGAAAACATTTTTGGAATAAGCTTTTGATATGAAACATGAGGGTTTTTATACATAGGGCAAATTATGTGCTTAAAGGTAGCAATGATTCAGATAGCCCATTACAATAATTTTGTAAGAGACACCTACAGTCATCAACATAATGAGTTTTCTGTTTGTTTGATTTTTAAAAGCAAAGTGCTATTTTATAGTATATATTGAATCACTGGTAGCCCCAGGTTCAAACTGTTCCTTTGCTCCCTCCTTCTCAGTCATCTAGATACTGGCACTAGGATGGACCTCAACCAATGAAAACTAACAAATATAGACCCTGGTGCAGCAAAATTTTACTTCCGTTCACAGCTGTCCATGGTATTAGTAAATCTTTAAAAAATTACACTAGTAAAAAAAAAAAAAGAGGCACATCTACAGTCATAGTTACTGTTGTCACTGTCACTGTCCTGAGGATGTTTATACGATCACACACATAGGAGTGACTGTAGTCTTTCTTGCACCTTCCTTACCCCCCAAAAAAATCTGCCTCAAAAAAATCAGTAGGTGTTCTGATAATGAAATGGATGCATGAAAGCAAGGCATTACATTCCTGAATATGCATGCTTTTCATGCTTCCTTTTTTAAAGATAATATATGAGCAATATAATATGTTGCTTGTGAATAGGAACAGCAGCAAAAATATGTACTTCTAATTGCAGTTAGTAAAACGTACAGTAAAGGAACGATTTATGGAAGCATAAGCAGGTTTGCCTCTGAATCACTCTTGTCAAACAAACTCTATTACGGGCACTTTCGTCACAACCGCTTGTTTTTCTTGTGGGGTCCATTTCCCCCAGACCTTCCCCGCAAGCTGCTATTCAGGAAACCTGTGGTTTGCTTAAGACAGGATTAACACCTAAATTTAATCTATAGTAAAAAAACAGAGATCTATGTTACTCTTATGGCTAACTTCATATAGAAAAATTGTTTACTAATTCCATAAATAATTTATGTTGTAAAATATCTCAATACAAATTGATAAAACGTAACCAGCTGAACCCTACCTTTTATCTGTGGACAGAAGAAATAAAATGTAATATTCTACATGTTGATGAAAACCAGAATGGATAGAAGTAAGACTCTGGGCACAGAAGTATTTATAAAATGTAAAGACATTAAGCAGTGAGATTGTTGATTAATTAATAACTAATGAACTGTTACAATCTTCTTTTTTACTAAGCCAACAGTATACTCCCATGGTCCCTTTTTAATAATTGAATATGAGATGGTTTAAAAGTCGATACATTTAAGATGGCTTTGATAATGTCAATAAGTGGGTATTCTCCTGCCTTGTTCTACTGCTGTCTAATTCACTGCAATTGTGCTGTGCTTCATTAACTTCCATTTTATTATAAAAGAAATAGAAATTTATCACAAGCACGCATTAAATGGTGTGACTTTAGCTTCCTGCAATGGGCAAAGTAATGATTAAAATATGTGTCTGCAACCTTATGGCCAGTTGGATGGATGCCACTAATTTCTGAAAAATAATGGTGTTGCGTGACAGTTGTTATGATGGCAGGGGGTGATGTGTCAGTCATTTATTCCCTGTGGTAGAAATTTCATATGGGGAAGCAAAAAAAGCATTATATGACTGGCATTTGTAAGCTTAGCTTTTCTTATACTAACCAACTGGGTTTGCTTCCCTTTTGAGAGAGAAAAAAATCAGCATTGATTTGGCCAAAGTGAATCTTATTAATTTTAAGAAGGAGGCAGTTTGGATCCTGTATCTTTTAAGGTAAATTCAGGAGTAAATTTACTGTAATAGAGAGTGTGGTATAAGATCAGAAAGAAGTTTTTCTAAGATTACTCCTCTTTCCATTTTAACTTGCATTTGGAAAAAAAAATTGTGCTTGGACTTTATTATCTATGTCACTTAACAGGCACCCTTTGAAGCTGCTGCCATTCAAACTTTTATCATATTTCAAAGAGAGCAGAGGATAGCTATTAATAATATGTGTATATTGGACTGCCCACAGACAATATTGATAACAAAAATATTACTGTAAAGGTTCTTATTTTCAATTTCCACACACAATATCTACCACGTCTCATGAACTTCACATTGGAATTTTACATATGGAAGAAGAGAAAATTGGTCGAGCCAGGATTTACTCAAAATATACAAAAGAATAAGTCTGTCTAGTGAGTTTAGTGAGTCTATATACTCATTAAACAAATAAAAATTTCAGGACACATATTAGCATTAGCCTAGGAGTTCCTATTTCTTTGCAGTACTTTCAAGAGGAGATTGCATCTTCTTCAAAAATATTAATTCATAAGTTAAATATCTGAATTTTGAATCAAAATAAATTTTAAAAATTCAAGCAATATCTGACAGAAGGCTAGAGTGAAATAAAACATAAATTATTTGAACAGTAAAGAATAAGCCAGTCATTTTATGTAAGTGTCCACCTACAGATGAAGACTAATGGAATTGATTAGGACTAGTTAATCAAAAAATTCCACAAACGATCCCTCCCAATAGATTCCCAGAAAGATTGCGGTCTTCCTCCATAGAAATCATGTATATACTGAACCAAAGATTATATATCATGTCTTATTTAAGAGTGCTGCAAAATGAATTAATATGAGATATTCATTGGCTTTGGAATGGATTTAGATTTCATTAGAAATTGAGCTTTTTGTGGGTTAATGGAGCAGGAAAAACAGCAATCACAGTAGTAGGTCCTCATTCTCATAAACTATTATGTAGTTTGGAAAATAAATAATGTGCATTGTTTCTAAACACATAAGGAAATAGATTTCCTACATTGACTGAATATTCTACTACATATTAAAAGCAACCACAAGAAAGGGAATAACTAAGAGTAAAAACCTCTAAAGGTCACACAGTCAGTAAAGAAATGAGTGGGTACATTGTAGAAAATACAAATTTAAAAGGGAGAAAACAAAATCAATCTCACTGTCCCCAGGCTTCTTAACATGGTGTTGTTTTCATCTGGTTGACCAACACAGTTGCAACACATAAACCCCATTATAATCTTCCATCTTGGCACCAATCCTTTCTGTTCTTGTCTCCTTGACAGAAATGGTTCTGTTTTCAAGTCAACTCAAGACACTGCTGCTGTTATCTTCCTGGCCTGGAGCTCTGATGTAAATAATCATACCCTTTTTGCACACCTTTCTGGCTTGCCATTTTCCGCTGTAGACTCAGAGTTCTCGTTCCGTAACTATCATTCCTTCTTCCACTCACCCCCTTCACAGCATATCAGCCTACTCCAATTTCCATGCTACTCACCCTATCGACCAGCTTTGAACATGTTTTATTGATTGCTCCTAACAAACAGCTTTGTATCAAAGGAAACTTATCAAAGCTTTTTTATTAGGGAGAGCAAACTGAGAGACGACAGAGGAAGAGTGCTTAAAATCCTCTGCAGTATGAGCTGAAAAAATACTGTATCCTCCCCAGTGCCAATTCTAGCTGTTCAGTTTCCCTAGAGCAGCTGCTAAACCTACTAACTGTAGCAAGCACTGATGTGTGTCAGCTCTCTTCAAAAATCTGTCAATATCTTGGCCAAATATTTTTGACTAAATAGATAATTCAATTTCAGTGCAGTAAGGTGTTTCAGCAAGGGGCAGCAGCTAAAATTTTTCAAGATGAAAGAGACAATGCATATAAATCCATCTTCATCCTTCCTAGTTTTGTTCATATGAGTCAGAAGGCTCCTCAGAGATGTTGCCATTATGTCCATCTGAGAGACAGGAAAGGGAATTCCCTCACTTCCATTAAAGCTGGGGTAGAGCTTATGAGAACCTACAGCTGCAGTCACAGAGGAGATCACCGGTTTCTTCAGAAGGTTCTGTGATCACTGAGAATTAAATGGCTCTAATTTATATAATTCCCTTCTGTCCTGCCAACATCTATATCCTTCTACAGATATATCTATCTCACTACCATTAATGAACAGACTGGAGAAATGCTGGAGAAAATGAGTAGGGAGCAGCACAGAAGAACTCAGACCCTCAGAGAACAGAACACAAGTCTTCTCTATAAAAGAGGGATTGCTCTTATTCCCCTACGTACAGTTGCTACTCAAAAAGTTGTGTGAATGGGCCTATAACTACACACAGGTTCTGGGAGAGTTCTACAATGCACAAACAATTACTTAAATATGTGAAAGTCATGAATTTGAATTAAAAAAACCTAACCAACCAACCAACCAACCAAACAAACAAACAAAGAAAAACTACAAAAAAACCCCACCACCTCTGCAACTCATCACCTTCTTTGGGACAGAGGGAAAGACTATGAAGGGGAATGTGGAACTGACAGGAAAGCTATTTCTTTCTGAACACAGGTAAACACTAATCTCCTTAGTAAATGGACACAAGGAGAAATATCTGAAAAAGTTATTTTTATAATTTGATAAGTCTAGGAGTGTTGAGAATGTATCTGACTGAAATATTTCAGATTACTTAACCAAAGCATCTCACACAGCAATCACCTTCTCTTTTGAAAAACTACTTTCATTTTAGCTGCTCAGTTCTGATCAAATGATTGCGTCAAAAAAGGGGTTCAGCTTGGGTTCAGCTGAGGAGCAGCACAGAGGAAATCCTGTGTATTGCTTATAATACAGCTACTGGAAGCTATAGTAGGCTATTTTAAGCTCTTTAACTGTCAACTGATTCTACTTACTCAGCTTTAAATCTTATTACTTATGGTTCAATTTATGCTGATGATGACCTTTACAATCAAAGAAATTGGAAGACACCAGGTGTTAGGTATGCAAAGATGTATACCATATCCAAGTTACTGAAAATAGCTATATGAAAACAAGAACTTTGTTGTTTCTTTGTTTGAAAACTGAGACCTATTAATGATAAAGTTTTCAAATGAGACCTATTAATAATAAAGTTTTCACCTAAGATTCTAAAGGCATTTAAAGAATTGTTATTATAAATTATTATGAATGCTAATAAATACCATAGACTTACTTAATACAAAGATCCTTTCTTTTGACTGCTCATAGATCTTGTTTTGCTCATTTTCAGAACTAGCCTGACAGGAAAGAATATGTCACTACCCATATAATATGGACAAAAATCAGAATACAAGCAGCTTTGGAAGAGCAAAGTTAAATGTTATTAAGGATCCTGAACTGACCTTGATTACAAAAATTTTGAAATCTCTTCTATTAAACATACTGACAGTCATTTGAGGAGGGAAAAGAATTTGGTCAGGACGATTGTTCAATTAGGTGTGAAAAGCAGTTTATCATATTTAAAACCAGAATGTAGAAATGTTAAGCAATGTACTACGAGGGAAGCTTGGACGCTGACACAAAAGAATTAAAAAAACCCCAAACATTTCCTCAGCAGACAGTGCTTAAATTTCTCACAGCAAGGGAACCATAAATTCAAGAAGATTTGGAATATACAAACCAAGTCATTTCATCACTGTAATAGTTCAATTTTAAGGGTAGCTTTTTCTCCTGTTAGGTTATCTTTTTCTCTTTGCTATGGTAAACCAGTGCAGGCTGTCAATTAATTCACAAATAACCTCATCTCAGAACTTCTGGTATTCAGTTAAGCTAATTACATGATTGCAGGCAGCCCAGACCTCAAGGGGTTGTTCCCTTCTACAATCCTGGCAAAGGCTTCCAGAGTTCCTGGCTACATTAAATAAAAATTTAACACACTGCTTACCAGAGATCCAGTGGAATTATACACACTGCAGCAGGTTTGATATTGTAGCAGATTACTACAGCAGATTTGTTTGCTTTTATTTCAGTTCGTAGTACCCCAGTAATACTGTGAAACCCTGAATTCAGAGTGGAAGTAGTTGCTTCAAGAACCAGAATAATAAATACTAAAATACTGTATTAAATACAAATGTCTGAGAGGTAGTTTTAATGATCAAACTTAATTTCATAACTGATACACAATATGGAGTAAAGACCTTATTGCAAAATGAAAATGCCTTTTTTTTTACTGCTTACAACTTGCTTATGAATACTACTGAGCAGATGTATCTATTTTTATGCTTAGAATGAAAAAATATTTTCACACTTGGGAGTATGTTAAAGAAGACTTTGACTCCCTTAAACAGCAAGCTTGGCTTTGGTTATTGGATGTGAAAATATTTTTTAGCAAAGGTGTTAAAAATGGCACTGCTTAAACACAGCATCTAAATATGATGGTATCACATAAGATACCATGTGTGTGGTACAAACACAAGTTTACACCAAATTTGTAAGTGATTCTATCACTTCTCACTGTCTTGTACATACCACATCTAACTTCTGAGCTTCAGGTGAAGCACACTTCCTTTCTCCCTGTTCCTCTTTTAACTACTAATATTTCTCTTCTTTTCATCTTGAGAATCATCTGAAGTATTGGAACTGAATACAGTGAATTGTTAAACACTGGCCAAACTCAACAATTGATTTGTTTTAATGTATTTTCATATGATAAAAAAGAAAAAAAATGGGAAGGTTTCTATTCCTAGTAACCTAGGTTTCTATTCCTAGTATACCTAGTAATTATGTGAGAGAGACAACTGGTTGATGACTAAACTATCAACTATATGAGACTCGCTTCAGTTGCAATTTGCAACTCATCACTGAGTTTCCTTTAAATGTTACTTGGAGTCTAAACCCATTTGAATATCAAAATAAACAAGTCTCTCTTTTTTGTGAAGTGACTGAAAAAATAAATTTTATCTGTTTGAAAAACTTAACATACTCTGAAGGACATATTGGCACCAGAATATGACTTTTTAAAGTGTCACAGTTTAGATCTCTAATTTTAGATATACTTCATTTAATAAGTCTTTTGAGACTGAAGACCATTTCATCAGAAATACTAATTTTCAGTGGTTATAATTTTTAACTGTAGAAAACAATCAGTATTGTCTTGCCTGTTTAAAAGTGATGATAAAATGCAGACTTAACTGACTCAAACTGAAAAAAATTTCTTAAACAAGGACAATTAATTAGAACCTAAAAGTCATGAAGAAAGGTCACAGTGATTGTACCTGGCTAGCTCCTTCACAGCATTTTTCTAATATATTGGAAAAACTTCCACTGAGGTTCTCACCAAGTTGTTAAGCACAATTCCAAGCCGTAAACATTCTGCACACAGTAATTTGCATTAGTTCCACATAATGTACAGCAGCATTAATTAATAGAGTGGATAGTGTCTGTACATCTGTTAGCTATTAGTCTTTACTCTAATTCATTAGATCTTTATCATTTACCTGAGCAGCCCATCAAGATCAGGCAAATGGAGACCTTGGCTCATGTCATCTGTAAAACAGAACAGCCTGGAATATTAAATTCTCTTGTGTATGCTCAGCTACTTTACATGAACAATCATCTCACAAATTTTGGTAAAGGATTTTGAAATTGCTCTTTTGTATGAATGAAACATTCAAAAATTATCTAGGTCTAATCTGTGCAGTTGCTGTGAAACTATGGTAAATAATATTTGAGCCAGTTCACAATGTGCTTAGGATCTTTCTGACCTGACTAACTGAACTGCATTCCTGCAATTCCTCCAGTTGCCTTCCACTTTTGGTCCAAATCAGAGCTGATAAAAATTGTTATTAGAACAATACATTTACACAATCCAGCTGATTCTTGTGCTTGTTTTTCACTGATATGTATAAGTAATGGATATAAGTTTAAATAATCCAGTTCTGAGTCAGCATTATCCTTTCTTTTATGTCCATCTCAGAGGTAATGAAATTTAGACAGAATATAAAGATTGAAGACATGATGAAAAGTGTTGTTTCAAAGCAGTGCAACAATTAATGCAACAAATTGCACTGGGTGTTGTATATATTAATATCAAATCACCTCTTCACCCTGCAGGTTTGATAAGTCCTTTGGCAAATAATCTCACTCAAAATCCATCTCAAAAGTGGGGGTGTTACAGACACTTAAATATTTATACTTGTATTACTTTGAGATGAGTTCTACTTACCCTCATAGAAAGAATCTGATCCTTGTTGGAATCCCACTGTCCTGAAAAGTTTTCCTAAAATGTGCAAATTCTCTTAGATTGGAGAAATTTCAGGACTGCCATTATAGGTCTTTTTAAAACAGGTAGTGATTGTAAGAAGAGGCTTTCAACAAAGAAAATGGATTTGATTAATGAGCCAGAAGATGAATGATTAGTCATTCTTACTAATTAGACAGAGCTAAATCAATGCTTATAGTACTATATCCAGTAAGGAGCCATACATCTTTGGTACATGTCTTGGCTAAAAACATGAGAACAGATGCAAGTGCCACAAGAAGAGTTCCTGTGTTACACTACTATGCTGAAACTATGACGAAATGACTTATACACTAAAATATAACAAGAAAATGTAAAAACAAAAACAAAAACAACAACAACAACAAGAACAAAAAAAAAAAAAAACCAAAAAAAAAAACAAACCAAAAAAAAAAAAAAAAAAAAAAAAAAAAAAACAAAAAAAAAAAAAAAAAAAAAAAAAAAAAAAAAGGAAAAAAAAAAGAAAAAATTAATTCAAATTACCTAAATTCTTGGCATCACTTAATGAGTTAAAGGAATAATTTTCACACAGGCTAATAATATCACAGATGCCTACATGAACAAGCCTGACTCTTCCCAGAAAAGTGATGGTATCAATGACTTATCCACATGGGCAGGCTTTGTTCAGCCATGCAGCACCAGACAGATGACGGTACAGAGTAACTGCTTGCAAATGAACAGTTCATTTTATTTCATGATGAGTAATTTCTTGCAGGCATGGAGAAACTTTCCCAGGACTGTATGTTCACTGTAGGTTGGGCTACAGCTTAAGTCCACTGGTCCCTCTGTTAGGGATTTGCAGTGTAAGATGGAAGTGTTATGAAAATTAGCTGGGTGTCATTGCAATTTCACAGTATGATTAGATAAAAAAATCCAACAAACGAACAAACAAAACAGCAAATCCCAAACCCCCTGATCAATTATATCCCAAATCAACTTTTTATGTTTGTAAGGTACATTAACAACACAGTTGTCTATCCTATTAAGTTGGCAATCATGGATGTCCAGTTAGGTGGACATTGCAGTAACACTTGATATTCCACTGTGAAGCTGCACGTCTGTAAGCCAGTGGACTTCTCCATAACTTTTGGCACAGTTGTTACATGAACACATAATCCTGTGTTTGAAGATGTCTCAGCAGACAGGAAACAAAAAGAGGGAGGAAAGAGGGAAATAAGGAGGAAGAGGGCATGGAAGGCTGACTACTGCAAGACAGTGACAGAGAAGGTCAGTTGTCTTTCTGCAAAGGGAAAACAGTAGCCAGGCCTGGGAAGTAATGAACAGAACTTTAAAAGCTCACATGGCAGCTCATGCTTCAGTGATTTTCTCCACAGTGATGTGTTCTGAACATTTGAACAGCTGAATGGCTAGATGGCAGTAAAGATGAGACACAGTCCACTTCAGAGACATCTCGGCTGATTTCATACATTGGATTCTGTACAGTTGAAAAGCCTTTTCTGCTAGTGAGTTATTGTTAGCCCTGGCATCTGCAGTAGTTTTCAAAGGAAACTGCAGGCTGATGCTTATGCCCTGTGGCAAAATCTGACTTATTCCATCATAACTTAGAGGTCTGATCTTTGGTCTTGGACTTCCTGTGATTCATTTTCATACTTTAGTTTTAATGTGTATTGTAACTGTGATTCCACTTATAATCAGGCTTAGCTATGTCTCTATTATGGCTAGAAAATGTCTCTGTCGTGATTTCTTATCTTCAGGGTTTCTGGACTCCTGACTTTCCTAAGGACAAATAAATTTACTATTTCTGCATAGGTCCATATGAAAAGATATCAAAGCATAGCATAGTAGTAAAACAAGTCCTAACTACACTGACTCCAGGCACCAGGAAGTGCAAATATGTCAAACCCTGCTGCCAACTTTAAAGTAGTTGGGTGCCATTCAATCAGTTTCCCCCAAAGTAAATCCAGACCACTCAATTAAGCTAATAAACACACCAGACCACAGCATCAGACATCTTGCTAAGGCTGAGAAGCAGTATGGCAGAAAGAACCAAGATTTGACACATAGACACGTAAGCTTAGAATCCTTAGAAAAGCATATGTGGGGGCTATGGTCTCAATAATGTTAATAATGCTATTTATTATTCTTTATGCATTTTATTGGAGCTTCCCTTATGGTTCAGAATCTCCATTGTGTAAACTCCTACGGACATAGGTAAAAAAATAATTTCTGTATCGAAGACCAAATAGATTGGGTGGTGGACAGAGAATAAAAGCCTAAATGTTCATCATGGATGCACAAGTCATTTAAATGTAAAAGTAGAGACAGAAGAGACAATGCTGATTCCTATCACTGTGTTACTTCAGATTGACTTTGTGTTAATTTTTATGCACATCCCAGACAGTCTTTTCAAACTCTCACCAATAGACAATTTACTTGGGCTTTGATTCTGAATTTAATCCTGTATCATGTTTTGCAGCTACAGTCTGGTCACAACAGATATGTTAAATTGTAAAACTAAGATGATTCTGAATTTTTAGGATATTCTTAAAACTTTTCCAGTATCTATTGCATCATTTGGGTTTTGCTCCATTTGCTATTATTTTTAATTGTTTTGCACTATTGAGAGTCAGCTGCAGTAACAGAAGCCTTTTGATGCTGATAGGTGCTAAGCTCCTACTGATGTCAGCAAGAGATACATGGGATCAGCACTCCTCAGGTTTCACCCCACAGTCTTCATTGGGCTGACAAATATAGCCAAAGCCTGTGGGAGGAGGGAACCTTTGCAAATCTCTGCAGTCTCAAATATTACAGAAGTGACAGTCTTTAGTACCTAACAGAGATCACTTCTCTGAAGAAGATCAAAATTAAAATTATGTTTTTTTCATAAGCTGAATGGAGCTCAGATAAATTCTGCCATAGTATGAAAACAAGCTGCTGCTACCAGTCTCAAATGTTAACAGAAATTATCTTTATATCATCAATTATCAGAGAATTTTTCTCCAAATCTAACGTAAAACATGTGTAAACATTACCTTCTATAGTCATTCTCAAAAACATCTAGGACATTTTTTTTCATCTTGCAGATCTCTTGGAGCCAAAAAAGAAATTTAATTAAACACAAAAGCCAAAGATAATCTTGTGTTTCATTTATTCATTAAAATAATAGTGTCATTTTGAGGAATAAATGCAGCAACTGACAATAACACAAAGTATTCTCTCTTGTTTGGTATGACACTGAAATGTCTCGATTTCTCTCTTGGACAAAGTTGTAATTTTATTATTTATTATATTTTTTAATCTTCTTGTTCTTAATGAAAAAAATAAAGTTATAATGACTAATAAAACCACCACCTCAACCCTGACATTGAAGATATTACTCTCTGGAGCCAATTTTTGATGGGGATGGCTGTGACCAAATATTTGGAACATGGTATCATGTTCTGGGATGCTGTATAATGATGTTCAAGGCTCTTGAGTTTTGACTAGATATCATAAGGTAAGCCCTGCTAAAAATATGTTCTGCTTCTTTCACAGGCATAGGCTTCAACTACGCTCCATTCTTGATGATTTTCTGGTAACATAAACAGTCCTTAGACAAACATTTAAACTTTCCTTCAAAGCAGTGTTATTGCCCCTGTTAAACAGTTCATTTCATAATAATAGGTTTTATAGAGATCATATTGGTTTGTTAAAGGTGAAAACTTCCCATTTTAGCATCTAAATAAAAAACTTTAAATAGAAATATTTTAATAGAAGTAAGGATAGAGAAGGGGCTAATCACTTGTTCAGATCTCAGCAACTTGTTCTGTGCTAAGTTTTCCAAAATTTATCTCCTCTAGTTTTGGAAGTTCTGTGTGATTGTTCCTTCAAGAAAATTTTCTGAAAATGGAAATATCAGAATAGGAGGGAGAATTTCCCTAATTTCAGTCTCATCTATATTTTTTTACATCTCATTCTTTCACTCATCATAGCCCCATGGTATCAATCTCTCCTTGATGAGACTTCAATTCACATATTTCTAAGCTGAAGTCCTGCCTTTTCAAAAGTATTGATATAATCCTTCTTCATGTATCAGTTCTTACAGCTTCCAAGATCTTTTATTGCTTGCTTTATGTAGATTGCATTCAAAAAAAATATGTTTTATTGTAGTAATCTTGTGAAAGTCAAGAAATATTCAAAAAATAGTGACACAGGATGCATGCATGGGTATATCTTTCTCAGCTCTTTAAAGACTTGACACAAGTTGTGTCAACTATTTTTTGTTCTCTACAGTACATTGCAAATTTATTGTCCTCCACCACTCCTGCCTGCTTTGTCCTTGTCGGGTTTTAGAGTATCCCCTACAGTCACTAATTGCAGAAAGGCAGCTGGATAGAAATGAAAACATGTAAAACTGCTACTGCTTTCCTTGTGTTATTGAGTCTGAAGGGCACTACCAGAGCTGAAAAAATTAATAATACCACTCTGGGACTGTGTGTGAGTGGAGTACCAGGAGAGGCATTACTTAGGTGCATTTCCATTGCTGTTTCCATGGGCCAGTGTCTGAATAAGCCCTAACTACAATTACTGCTGCCTCTCCCAAGATGTGTGCGGGCACATAACAGCAGATACACCAACTGTTCTTTCTCTGAAATGTCACCTTTTTACTACTGCCACGGTACAGTGAGGGCTGGCAGCACAGCAAAAACAAAATTTGCACTCTGTGCTGGTTGGGGTGGCTTGGCCTGTTATGCGCTGCAAACTGTAATTGAAACTAAGTATCTCTTATCCTGAATTTCACTTTATCTGCCATCCAGCATTGGATAAGTGATATTTCTCTTCAATCATATGTGGCTGCTTGCAAGAGGCTATATTTTTGACTAAGGATCACCAATGTAAAAAACCCCCAAACGTTATTAGCTTGGATCTATTGCACTAGTGTCGGAATTAGTCACCAAAAACCATGCAGGCAGAAATGGAGATACAGAATCATGTATCCAGAGAACTGCTCTGTATTTGAGTGTCTATGAGTTTGACAAGGTGACATAGAATACGGTATTTAGCTACAAAAGAAATCAAATTGGACAGTCTACTTGTGTTTCTGCTCTAAAGAAAAATACTGAGACATAGCCTTGCTTCCACTAAAAAAAGTGTTAATTTTAGGTTGACGTATCTTTAAAAAGAGCAACATAAAATAATTAGTGGTACACACTAAGGGGTGTAGCTTCATCAACACGAGACAATGCCAAGAAACCATGAAAAGCATAGATCAAACATAGAAAGGGAAATTATAGCAAATAAAGGAAACAATAAAACTATTTTCAAAATAGCTCATAGATACTGAACTTAGGAAAACTGCAGTTAACTGAATAATAGAATGAACCTATTTAAAACCCAGCAATTAGAGTTGGTTAACCACAACGTTAATTTAACAACATTGTAAAAACTTCACTAATGGAGCAGTGACAAAGGCAGATTAGTTTCTTTTGACAATATATTTGACTTAAAATTCACTTTTGGTCACCCAGAAACAAGTTATGTATTTATAATGAACTTGCTGAACACATTCAGGTGAAACATTTTGGTACAGCATAAGTGGAGAGTGGAAGGGACACTTCCTTTCTTCAAACATGCTCAGAAGCAAGGGCACCCTTCCCTGGGACACTGAACATCACTTCCAGTTCTTGAGGAGTTGTCATTGAACTGTTTGTGAACTCTGACTACCTGTTCATGAGAGTTACTTTTGAGAAGGAAAAGCTCTGAAACTTTACTGGCTTTGATAGTAACATATCAATGAAGAGATTGCAGAACAGTATGAGAGAAATACACTCTTCAGAGTAGCATTTAAGCTCAGATCATCTTACTTTTCCTTGTAACATGCTGGGTCAGAATAATGGAGAGAACTGAGCCCAAGTTTCTGTGCCATAATGAAGAGGAGCTGTTAGAGAACAGGTAATAATATCAATTTCTTGTGCCTCCTGTCTGGCAAGTATGCAAAGGAAAAGTCTCTACTTTCCATTACTTTGGATTTGTTCATATTATTGTACATTGAAATGAAACCTGTTGACCTGATTAAGCCAGTATCTAATTCATTCTCAAATACTTATTCTTCAATTTTTGCCATTTATCTAGTGAGTCAATTTTTTTCTTGTTTTTTGTTAGTAGTGACTACTGCAGCTGAGTCAGATCCAGCTTAATATCACTTATTTGGCAATTAGTACAGAAAATTGTAACAAAAGTAACTGAACTCATCAAGATTTCAGCATATCTTTGACAGCAGCACTTTAAATGTACTAAATTGTTCTCCAAAACAGTAACATTTCCTTTTTAAAAGTTAGAAGCCAGAGATCCTAGTTGAGGAGATTCAGGGAGAGGAGATGAGAAGAGATGAGAGGAGATGAGAGGAGATGGGAAGAGATGGGAAGAGAGGAGAGGGGAGGAGAGGTTCAGAAAGAAGATAAGGAGAAGGAAACGGAAAAGGAAATGGAGAAGGAGAAGGAGAAGGAGAAGGAGAAGGAGAAGGAGAAGGAGAAGGAGAAGGAGAAGGAGAAGGAGAAGGAGAAGAGAGAAGAGAGAAGAGAAGAGAAGAGAAGAGAAGAGAAGAGAAGAGAAGAGAAGAGAAGAGAAGAGAAGAGAAGAGAAGAGAAGAGAAGAGAAGAGAAGAGAAGAGAAGAGAAGAGAAGAGAAGAGAAGAGAAGAGAAGAGAATCCCAATCCAGAAACCCTGGATTTTATTCAACTGAACAGACTGTAAGCCTTAAATTTAAACTTGTATATGTTTGGAAATGTTTGGAAAACACTCTTTAAGAACTCATTTTCATTCACCATTGTATTTATGACTTATATAGCAAGATGTTACTAGGATTGCCTATTTTTTCAAACAACTTCATTCTAAATCACAGAATTTGATTTTTTCCCTGTGGAAGAAGAGGACTATTTCCCTCTTCATAGGAAGTCACTAATCTAGTATAGAAAGTGGCTGCAAATGTACCTCTTGTGAGTACAGCTAAGTAAAATAGCTTCACTCCTGTGTATAGTACAGATTTTTTGCCTGTGTTCACTGATACCAATTTCTTCCTGTATTGAGCTAAAGAACTCAGAGACTTTATGCTCTCTACAGAAGATTCTGTAGAGAAATGTAAGAGGAGGAAAAGAACATACACACAAGGAACAAATCCTCATATTCCCATCAGTACATGAAACCTAATCCAAGAGAACTGTTAGTTATAATCCCCTCTATTGCTTTGATCTGACTCCCTGCAGGACCCCATGAGCCAGTGCTGAGAATGTGGCTGGAATGAATAGTTGGTGTCTGGGACAGAGGGCAGGGGGTAGTAAAGGACTTCTCTTCTTGGAAACAGCCCATATTTATGAGAGACATTAACTACTGGCAACATTAACATCATTAACCACTGACATTAACCACAGTGACAATAAGCCCATTTATAAAATGGACACAACCAGCCCATAAAATCCTATCGTAGCTGACCTGATCACACCTGTGTACAGACTCTTTGCCTGTATTCACTAAAATCATGTAACCCTACAGGATAACTGGAGGAAGAAGCAGAATAAGTGTTTGATGCTATAAGCCATTTAGAGGAAAAAATTGTAGTACTTCATAGTGATATTACAACTGCAAGTGACAATGACAAGGAATTCTAACTGTGGCTAATGTTTTTCAAAGCTTTGTCAGGTGCTCTGGCAAAAGACACTATAATATCAGGTTATCATGTAATATTGAAACTTCTGAAAATAACAGTAGAAAATGCAATTGGAGAGTTCTTTGCTTCCTAAAGGAATAAAAGGAAAAAATATTTGTGAAGAGCTCTTGCTTTTTTATTTCTTTTTTTTAAAAATATCCTTTCCTAACAAGCACAACAGAAGGATGCCTGCACTGCTTTGGGCAACCCTCTGAATAAACAAGGTCTAGGCTGACCACTTTGTGAGACATGAAAAACCGAGTCCTTAAGAAAATATGAAAAAAAATCTTTCCTTTCCTTTCCTTTCCTTTCCTTTCCTTTCCTTTCCTTTCCTTTCCTTTCCTTTCCTTTCCTTTCCTTTCCTTTCCTTTCCTTTCCTTTCCTT
>VXBR01001107.1:206936-218235 GCA_013400215.1 Cisticola juncidis
TATCTCAGAAATAAAATGCTCTTTTTTTTACAGTAAATTTTCACTTGAGAAACTCAAATCTTGACCGCTTTATTATTTGGGTTAAATTTAATTTACAATAAGAGAAAAAAAATCCCTTAGAAATCAGTAAGTATTTTGAGCTTCTTCTTTAGATATGCATTTACCCTTCTTATCAAAACACTTTTGTCAGAGATGACTATACCCTGTCCTACTTATTTGCCACATAAACCTTACTTACATAAATTCAGTTTTATGTTACTTCAGAAGTAAAAAGGCTGAAAATAATACAAGGAAATATATGGCAAAAAAATCACTAATTTGAAGATGATATAGCCAATACACTGGTATTTCCATAATCAGAATTATATGATAAGATCATATGATGGTTTACCTGTGAGATCAACAGAAGCTTGAGTATGATTTTTGCAAACCTATTCTGGAACTTTTTTCACTCAGCACCAGATATGTTAAAACACATAGAAGCTTCACTTGTCTGTCCCAGCACTAGAACATATTCAAACAAATATTCTTCTGTATTTTCTTGCAAATATTAATTGTATTTTAGTTAGTTCCAATAAGAAAACAAAGCACAACAATAATCAACTAAGGAAAAAGAATTTTACTCCAGCAGCATACAAAAACAGATGCAGTGTAAAAGTATTATTAGAAATACCTTGTATGGTAAGAAAGAAACATAAAAAGCACAGCAACAATAAGGGGATGGCAATGAAAAGCGGGGGCTCTCTTGCTTTAAAGACATACTGTGGATTGACTCCTGAAAGCCCAAGTTAATATTTACTAACTCTAAGCACAGCCTGTAGCTTCAGGTTTCTTTTCTTTTAGTGGGGCCACTGCTCCTGTTGTTTGAAGACAGAGCAAAGCTGTGAATAATGCCTAAGAGCAAAACTAAAGCAGAAGTAAATGACTTTTTAAATGTGAGACCTTCCACCTCAATTCCAGCTCCCCAGAGGCCGTCTTTGACTCCTTATCACATCATGCTCTCACAAGTGTCAAATGGGGATAAAGATTCTTCCACAAAGAAACTGATGAAGAAACTACTGCAGAGAAAGGTGAGCTTACAAGTCTCTTTTGACACTGGTGAGGGGAACTTAGGGCAGTGTCATTTAGAACAGCCAGTTTAAATAAATGTGCTGTAGGAGGTTTAACGGTGACTGCAGACAGCAAGGGCAAGCTACACAGCTGTTAAACCAGCCAGGGAAGGCTACTGCTCAGCCAAAATAGTGCTAAAATGAATTAATTTTGCGTGTGATGCAACATTTGCTGGACTGTTTGAAATGAATTTGTTAGTGTTACTGGACCCTTCTGAAGACTTCTTATGACCCAGTTAGAAAAAAAAATTGTTAGAAAAGAGTCATTTTACATGGATAAACTGCTCTTCCTCTCTGTACCATAAAGGAGTCTGGGGACCAAGTAGAAAAATCAGACTTTTTACAGTCTTAGTGGCTGATGCAAGAGCTGCAAGTGTTAGAGTAGCCAGGATTTAAGAAGAGATGTCCAAGAGAAGGAGTGAAATTAACCTCTTCCCTGATAGAGGCTGAATTTTTACTGATATTTTATTCCTTTTCTGGAAAAAGATCTCCACTCTTTTAATATGTATTTTGGTTAAATTGAAACTTGGTGTAAATAGGTTAAACTGGTTTTCAACTTTGGTTAAATTTGACATCCATTCTGATAATGACCTAAAGATTTTGCATGCGTCTACAACGTACAGAAATATTTTTCAAGTAAAAGGTTTATATTTAATATAGCATTCTTTTCCCCCATCCCCATACCATCTCAAAAGTTAGAACATTCACAGGTAAATTTGAAATGTTTAAACTTATGTTCATTGATGCAGCATATATTTTATTCATTTATTACATCAGTTTACAGCTTCATACCTGTGCTGTTGATTGCATATTTTAGCACTCCAATGTTCATGAGACCTTCTCATCTCTGGCTTTTGAAGAGCATTCCCTCACTGTTTTCACTCAGACTGATAATGTTAGGTGATTTTGCCCTCTGACCACGAAATAGCCAGCAAGGCACTTGAAATGGGTTTCTTTAATTACTATACAAAATACAGAAAAGATTTTAAAAATGCTAGGTATATGATATCCAACTAGGCAGTGATTAGGTATTTCCTTGTTCACCTTCAGTTATGGAAGATAACTTAATGGATGCAGCTTTCACAACTTATCAAGATTTTTGGTAGATCTCAGCATAATACAAATATGTCTATGCATACTATTCTTTTATCAAAGCAAAAACTCCATACAAATAAAATACATGCCATAAAACTGTAAGTGCAACTGGTAGACAAAATTTTTGTATTCTACAAGTGTGTATCAATCTTACATAAATTATCTTCTCCTGTTTTTCTACTACTAATTTAAATGTTAGTGTTTACAGTCACTGAACTTTACTAGAATGCAATAGGAAACTCTTACTTAAATCAATGTTTATAATCACATATTTATCAATTACTCCATTAAAATACTTCACATTTCATTATTTATTACTTCTATTAAATTCACCTAGACTATTGTGATAAGGGAAGGATATCAAGAGTATGCGATATTTATCCCAGAGCCTTACCTACTAACTGAACCTGCAAAGAGATTGTGTGTGAATTCAGACAAACTCTTGCTCTTATTAGTGGTAAACCACAACTGCTGTGGTTGTAAATTAGTTGAAAATCACATCTGCTTCTTTTCAATATAAGGTTTTATGTCCATTTGTAAGGGTTGTTAATACATACTAAAAAAAAAAAACCTTAATGAAAAAATATAATGCTTTAAATTGGAAAGGTAACACCTCTCTTCATATTCTTGCAGTACAGAATACCTATTGAAAGATGATAACTCAAGTGGTTTGACATTAAGTCTGTCAGCAAAATAAAATATCAAACTATATTTTCCCATTAAAAAAAAAAAAACAAATTTGGAATATTTGATTTGTTCCTCATAAAACAAAGATCCACAGATCCAGTTCTGTAGAGAGGCCTTTTCTGTTTGTAACAAATTGTCTCTGTACAGATTTTTCTTAGTTCAGGAACTCCTACATAGCCCAAGATGACATTAAATATAGCATAGCATATGGAAAGTTATTATCCTGTTATTATGCATTTGTCATCATATTTATTGGTTTGATATAATGATATTACATTTGAAATAAGATTAATACAAAAGATCCTTGTGTATCCTTGCTAGGACCTTGATATTATTATTTTATAATTACTTTTCTTCCCTAATCTATCCTGTAGAAGTAAAATCCACACTCAGATGAGTAAAATTTCACTCATCTGAGTGTGTATAAAAGTTGAAGTCCACATTGAATGGTACAAGACAAAATGGATCCTAGAATAAAATATCTGTCTCACAACTGCAGAATAAATGAAAGCTATATCTGATTCTTCAGGAAATATAAGATTTGATACAATGTTAATTCTAGAGATAAATTAGATTGCTAATGCAAATACAAAAGGTTTGTAAGAAACTACTACTGCCTTTTAAATTGGACTCATATTTAAAGTCATGATGTTAGGAAAAATGCAGAAGGTGGAGGAAACATTGCTGTAAGAACAGTCATCAAAAAAAAAGTTACTCCCATATGTCATTATAAAGCTAGCAGCTGTGTTGATGAAATCACAATTCCTTTTGGTGACATCCATATGGAATGCAGAGCTTTGACATTACCCTTCAGTAAAAGCTGTGGTCTGATTTTTTTGCATTAGGCAGTTGTCAATTCTATTTGATATTCTATTCCAAAATAAAAACGCCGTGGAGCATATATCCACAAGAAATTCAGTTACATTTGGTGTGAAATATGTTGTGGTGGGCTTGTTCCTGATGTAAAGAAAATTATCTGAGTCATGAAAATCACAAGACATTCAAGTTGGAAAGGACAAGAACAGGTTTCTCATCCCCCTCCTGCTCAAAGCAGGATCAGCTATGAGATCAGATCAGGCTGCTCAGATCTGTGTTCAGTTAGATCTTAAAAACCTCCAAGAATGGAGACTCCAGAGCACCTGTGGACAATCTGCTCCAGTGCTTGCCTGCCCCAAAAATGGCTTAATGCAGAAGTTTACATCAGAAATTACCTGTTTACATCAGGTAATCTCATGTTTTCATAAACTGACTTGAAATTTCTATTAATTAACTATAAGGAATGTCTTTTTACTGCTGTTGTACTCTCCTTGGGGTTTTGTTTTTGAGTGCAAAGTCACAACATGTTTAGGTGTACACTGAGAAAATAGTTCGGCATCCTTTATACCTCTCCTAGATCTCAAGATTTCTTTAAAAAACTTTAAAAAACTTTAAAAAACTCCACTTAGTGATTCTCTAAGTCTGGAAATGGCTCTTTTGGATTACAAGACGAGAAATTTGAAATTATGGAAGTACTCACTGCACAGGGAGTTTCACTGAATTGAAAGCACACAGGTTTTCAGAACTCAGTAGCCCAGCCATTGTCACTGACAGACAGGAACAGCATATCCTTCTCACAGTGTGAGTGAGGAAATGCCATTGCTGGTTGGCAGTGAAGATAACACAGACATTATGATATAGTCAATTCTTATAATCAAGTTGTATAAATAAAATTACATGCAGATCTTACTAGACAGCCATAACAATTGTTTCTGACTTAATTAAGCTATAGATCATTATATGATATACCCAGTACAAACAATAAGTTGAAAAGCCAGAGATATTGTTTCTTCTCTCTGAATGCCTATTGAATTTTGAAATACTAAGAAAATTCAAGAGAAAAAAACAAAGCACTGAGAAAATCAAGACCAAGGAAAAGCTACAGATCAGTTTAATACAGTGTTTAAATATGGGACATAATGTGTATCAAAACAGAATCAAATAGAGAACAAGTAATTGCACATACAATATTTCACTAAA
The DNA here is from genome assembly GCA_013400215.1 of Cisticola juncidis. Taxonomy (NCBI): domain Eukaryota; kingdom Metazoa; phylum Chordata; class Aves; order Passeriformes; family Cisticolidae; genus Cisticola; species Cisticola juncidis. The sequence continues at coordinate 211,844 of VXBR01001107.1, forward strand.
ATTTTCTTATGTGTGCCTATCTTTATTAGCTGCTTCTTGCTGTCATTTGTATGAAAACAAGGTGAATAAGCATACTTCACACATAAGGTGAAGAAGTATTTGATATCATGAAATGGGGTAGGGGAACAAATAGGTAATAAACAAAGCAAATAAACTGCAACAGGCCGTACCTATTACGTGGTTATCACATGTCCTTACCTGTTCCACCCGAGACTACAAAAGTGAGATTACTACAATTTCCACTTTAAATTCAATTAAGCTAATGAAGATAACTGAAAGAGTGTGCCAGTAGACCCACATGGTAGTAGTTCAGACATTAGGAAAAAAAATCCTGACAGAAAGATTGATTAGACATTGGAATGGGCTGCCTGGGGAGGTGGTGGAGCCACCAGTCCTGGAGGTGTTTAAAAGAAGACTGGATGGGACATGGTGCCTCGGTCTAGTTGACAAGGTGACATTCATAGGTTGGACTTGATGATCTTAAAGGTCTTCTCCAATCTAGCTTATTCTGTGATTCTGTGACATGAATGTGCAAACAGCAGTAGCAACAGGGTTTTAAAAAGTAGATCATACTTCACACTTTCTATTTTATGACACACATAATTCACCTTAACAGCAGAGCTTTTCAGGGCTCTAGGTGCACTGCTAGGCGGGGTTACCTGTGAGGAGTCTCAGTGCTGGCAGGGACTGCTGCACAGACCTCAGGACACTGCTGGCTGTGGCTGCTGGTAGAGCCCATTACCAGCTATCCTATATGGGACTGTGACAACTGGTAAGGATCGCCAGCCTGCGCTGGGGTCACCTGTGGCTCCTGGCTAATCCATGGAGCTGGGCTGCTCTCACTTCTCCCTGCCAAAAGGGCAGGTTCAAAACGAGCATGTACTGCCAGGAGCACTGGTGTCCTTCCAGGTCATAGGAGAACAGGGTGGAGAAGCACCCCCTGCATGCTGGATACCCAGACTGAGTTTTTTACCTCTCATCCTAAGCAACTCTAATAGTATGATTTTTAAAAACAAATAGTTTTGTTTCACAGACTGCTCAAATAAAAGGTTCTTCTTCTGAGCATCCTCTAAGAACACATGTTTTTGTTAAATGGAACTTGTAATGCTGAGGCTTTTGGTCAGTAAAAGCAGTTATTAGGTGGTACAAAAACCTAAAAGAACCCACTCCAAAAAGCTAGAAGGTATCCATTTACAAAACACCTGAATGATGGAATGTTTGTCATTCCTCAGCTCCACCCAGCTTGACTGAAACACCTAACAAGGTTTGAATTCCCTGATAACAGAGTATTCAAAACCTTGACTACATAACTGTTTCATAAGATCTGCCACTGTTGCTCTTTCAGTGTCACATAGCAGTGGGAAGTTCAGTGCAGAGAGGTCACAAGATGTTTTGTCACATATCTTGGCTGGCTTTGGGGAGACGCCATGGAGAGCCAGCCTATGCAACATTCCCTTCATCGCTGGCATTGCTGGAGCAGCACCCTGTGAGATCAGAGAATGTTTAAAGGACTATAAATATGGCAAGAATTCAGAGAGTAGGCAGGCTTTTGAGGCTGCTTCAGGATACGGATGATCATTTAAATGTTACTGGAAAGGCTTGCAAATTGAAGCAACAGTTGCTTTTTAATTGGAGAATCAAGGAATAGCCAACAAAATTAATTTTGCCTCTAATTTCAGAGTATCTACTGATGAAATGGCAAAACTGCTATTGTTAAAGCATAGGCATGTAAATAGAAATTTTCTGTATTGATGCTCCATCTTGCTGCTTTGCTGGTAACACCTGCCTCTTTTTAGTCCTTAGCATATCTTTCAGTAACTACATGGCACACAAACGCCATGAAGGCATCTGAATTCCTCCAGTTATCATGGCATTTTGCCTAAGGCTTTGTCTCCCTTTCCTCCAGGGTTTGCTTCCTGGAGCCAGTGTACTTGGTTTTAGTGGTCCCAGTACCTGGACTAGGTCGCTCAGAGAGAGCTTTCCCACTGCCTTGTATAACAAATATTCTTAACTGTCTGTCACCTACTGGAAAGCAAGAGGTTTGCCAAGTGTTTTAATATACACTTAAAAATCAAAATGTTTCTAAATGAAAATGTAATTTATTATTAATTTCTTTTTACACTTGATAAACACAACTGGAGATTTTTAATTTTACACCATTTTATTTCCTCTTTTTCAGTATGGTGCAAATTACAGCACTGAACAGATTAAATTCAGGGTCCTGAATGGGTTCCCTGATGACTATTTTAGAAGATTTTCAACTGTGTTTTATACAGTAAAGAAAACAATACACATTGAGTGTTAAATCATGATATAAAAGCACCTATAAAACTGACTGCTGAGTTTTTTAAATGGCACTTAAATCCTGATTTATCTCCCTGAATGCATCACTTCTGAGAATCAGACTGAGATAGGTGTCTGGCTACAACTGTAGTTTTTTAACTACACGAATTGCATCTTCACTTGCTCAACGAAATCCCAGTTTCAATGTTGAAATATCACCTGGCAGTCACAAAAAATTTGGAAAATGGTATCACTCCTGTTAGATAACAGAATTAGCCTAAGGAGAGATCTATGGAAATACAAGAGCAAATAGATATTCTCTCATAACAGATGAAAATAACCCTTTACTCAGGCTGAGATGAAGCTGAGAATATATATCCCAAACGTAAGCCTAAAAAAGTTGTAACAATTGTCCCAAACTAAGTACTAAGATGGCTGGAAATTCAAAGATGGCATCATACTCAGAGAAATCCCAAAGTTTTGAGCTAGCCATGGTCTATTTCTTTTCTCTAAACCCTATTGACCATTTCTGTCTTTGGATGTGTATATTGTATAAATCAGTTTCATGTGCTCAAAGCTTGTTTTACTGTAATAAGGGACTTAAACCTTTAAAATCTCTGCCCATGCCTGCATGCTTAATACAACTTTATTTTTCAAGACTCTTTTTCATCTGTTTATTCTGTATATTGTAAAATGATTTGGCTTACAGTGAAGACTTCCTGTTCAGTATGAGCTATGGAGTTGCAGTAAGTTATTATTTAAGATATGAGATAATCACTGAAGACACAAAAAAACCCCCCACGGCCAAGACAAATTTCAAGCAAACAAAGAAAAGAGGAAAAAATTTAAAGGATGAGCTTTAAAGAAAAAGATGGACATACATTTATATTTAGTTCTTTTATATTGGAAAGACATAGTCTCTTATGCTTAAAAATTCATGCAAAATTGGATCTTGATTCCTTTTGTTTTTCCTTTGAGAAATCTACTCTGGTGATTGGATCTTGCTGCTGAGCCCTGCTCTTATCAGTGGATCTTGAACTGCATACATGGAATGGATTTCTTTGGTACCAGTCATGGAGCCCTGTAGCTGCAAACATGTACAAGCACACCAGTGTCTGACATATGAACAGTTTAGCTTGTGATCTTGCCATCTGTAGTTCAAGGGTGATACCTTTTTATTTGGAAGCTCATGATGCATGATGGAACTGAGCATCATTTTGTTGCTATGATGCCACAGGTATGAGCTTCATATTAGAAATGACTGATAGCTGTGTTGCTTTCCTCAGATACAGAGAGTCTCTAAGTCTCTCCAGTCTGAAGCTCAGAAACCAAACCTCACAGAAAGTTATAATAAGCCTTCTTGTGTTCTCTTCCTGCCTCCTTTTGAGCTCTGCTCTTTTTTATCTCCCTTCATGCATGGTACTCTTCTGTATCTATGCATCTTTGTCGGCTAAACAGCTGATTTGACCTTGCTTTTTCTCCCTTGTAAATGAATAATAAAACTGCACTTGAAGCTCAGGACACTTGCTGGATGATAATGTTCTTAGCCTTCCTAGTTATAAAAGAGTTAATAGGTCTATTAAAATAACAAAAGTTTCAGTGAGCTGAAAACCTATCGTTTCTAAATATGAAAAATTCCTGAAAAAAGACCATTTTAACTACACAATACACTTTCTTAATAGAGAGTAGGCTACAAAACTGTGTCTGTGGGCTGGGCCAATTGATTTAAGCTAAGAGATCAGATATACTCTTTAAAGATTTTCTTCTCCAGTGTATCTAAGAGGAGCTACTTGAAAGGATGAACTGAACTCTCACCTGTTCTGAACTATTTTGACTGAAATCTCTCTCTTGGTTTACATAAAGCAAGTATAACTCTTTATTCCTAGCTGCAGTGGCACAGCATTAGTTACCTGCTCTTTTGATGTAATTTTGTCAATGATCTTAAGTTGCAATAGTCATCTGATTTCTAAAGGGCAATGTTGAAAGATAGGTGAATTTAAAAAAAACAAAACAACCTGAAACAAACTAAAAATAATCACCTCTATGGTTCTTTTCTCCTTCATTCAAATGAACAAAAAAACATAAAGACCTACTGCTGAGGCTACTGGCAAATATCTAGATAATCAGTTGTCAAGAAGAGCTCTGCCACACATTCACTTTTGTGACAACTGCAAAGCAAAATTGCTTAGCCCACAATTTAAAAAAAAATGACAAGAGCTTTTGTACTTCAGTACAAAAGAAAGCAACACATTCCAGTGCTGTACTGAATAGTAACCTGATCATAATCCTACTAATGGAGTCAGCGAACATGAGGATTGCTGACAGAGAACAATAGATGGAATCTTTTTTTTCCAAGGCATTAATAAAGTCAGAATGTGGTCTTCCACCCTGCAATGAAATGCTTTCAAGATCATGTGTATTCTTAAGCATAAGTAGAGTTTTCACTGATAATCAAATACTGTGTGTATTATTTCAGTGTGCTTTTGCATTTACACACTAGTATGCATCTACTGATGCACAGAGCCACAAATGTATAGTGGCTGTTAAGCAAAATACCAGGAAAGGAAAACCTTCACTATCTGATCTTTGCCAAAGGAATCAGAATGATTCCTTCCTAGGTAAGCCTTCAACTGCTTTCAATTCCTAATGATGCATTCATGTCTTGGATTTCTGTACACACACTTGAGCTAGAGGGTAGTGGGTAGTCTAGCAGAATCAGTAAATTGAGACTCCAGGAGTTAAGAGAGTTTGAGATGCTCTCCACAACAGCTAATCCTGTGACAGCCATGAGCTTTATAAAGCCACAGATGTCTGCACCTGTCCAAAGCTTGACAAAGTGTTTCAACAAAGCAGACACCAAGAACTTAGAGATATTCTGCTTCCATGAATTTTGGAAGAACTTTTTATCTGTAAAAAAATAAATGATGGTGCACTAAAAACATATGGCCTAAACACAAGGCATTAAAGAATACAGTCCAATGTTTATGAAACAGATCAGGCTAGTAGAAGCAATGTATAAGAAATTAGTTGAAAGGCAGAAATTTTGTTAATAAATCACAAACAAGCTGTAAAAAATAAGGAATGTGGTTTTTAGTGTCTGACAAACCAACAAGAGAAACACAGCCTATCTCATAGTCCCACATTTTAAACTATGCCTGCTATGATTATAGTAATAAACAAGAGATCCTGTGTCTGTACATAGGAAAACAATGAACGGTTCTTTTTTAGGAACTATCTGTAGGAAGAACATACAGTTTAGTCAACAGTCGAGCTGGAATAACCTCTTGTATTCTTTCCAACAGCTATAGTTTAGTATTTAGCAAAAGGAATGTTTATTTTCTTTCCTTGTGCTTTTTCTCTTCTGTCTAGCCTCCTCCTCTCTCTGGCATAGCATGGACTTTTTTTCTGTTCTTGCACCTGGTCTGACAAACAGTATCCCCACTATTCCAACATGTTCTAATGCACAGCACTTTTCTTCAGACAGCTGCAAGTGCTGTGCAGTTTGACCAAGAAGGCAAGTCTTTGACCTCCCACCAATGAACATCACAGGCAATCAGACAGCATATGACACTCCAAGTCACAATTACTTCTAAAGTCCATGATGGAAAGCTGTATAGCAATCCCAGTCCAGAAATCTTGTCCTGAAATTCCCCTATCAACTCATGACTTCATAATAAATATGAGGTAACTACAGAATTAATTTGTGAAAATGTATTATGTATTCTTTCTTTCAGAAAACCTGAAACTGCAAGTAGAAGAAATAGATGAAGTTCAGCCAAAGGATGTTAAATGCTAGATGGCTTCTGTATTAGTTTGGTAACAACAGGAACAATATCCTTGGAATAAGTTTCATTGTAACAAATAGTTTTCCTGTTCTACAAAGCATGTACACTGTCAAAGAAGACAAACATGGGATAAACATTTTTGCATTTTGGGCCTGAATGTCTCTGTGACAACTTCTATTCATCTTACAGATGGGTTCAGTGAGGAAAACAATTGTTTAGAACAGAAAAGGTAGAAAAATGTAAAATTGCCCAATTAATACCTGATCCAAGGAGCATGTCGTCCAAAGCTTGATTTTAAATGAACACTTTTTTTTTTTTTTTTTT
>VXBR01001107.1:218282-236556 GCA_013400215.1 Cisticola juncidis
TTTTTATTTAACATTTAACATTTCCTGGGATTGTTAACATACCAGAAAAAAATTCTCATTTTAGTGATTTTACCTCTTTTGGGAATCCTTTTCAAAGCTCTTTTTTCACAGCTACTGTTTTAGTCTTGATTCAGATTGGCTAAGTATTGAAAGGTAACTTAAACTTTTCTGCAGTTGGAATTTGGGAACTTCAGAACTCAGATGAAAACATAGGAGGTTTTGCTGAAAGCGAGCATATCATAAGGTAAAGAAATGTTTCTTTGATAGTGTGTTTTACACTTCAATTGTTAAGATGTAAATGCAAGTATAAGACAATTTAAATACAGTATGAAGGAAACAAAAACTTACTCATAAATTAAATGTAAATTATTTTGAAATGTGTTTTCACAGGAAACTGATAGAACCTGAAGAGCAGCAAGTCACAAAACATAAAATATGCTATTTCCTTCTCTTCAGCAAACACAGAAAGGTGATCATCTGCTGACTGAAAGTGAGAGCAACATTTCTTGCATTTTCACATAGTAATTATAGCTCTTAAACACTAGAGATGTTAAGAAGGTTGCAAACAATATATGGGTTTTATTGGATGCATTTTTAAAAATAATAAAATTTTCTTTAATAAATGTTCTTTTATTTTTAAAATATATTTGTTGCAGATAACAAAACTTCTAAACAAAGGGTGCATCTAACCAAAATACTAAGTTGGATCTGATATATGTTTAAATTGTCAGTTCCTTAGTATCCTTCATAAATTAAACTGTATAATGAAACCAGCAGGCTTTTTGGACATCAAACTCCCACAATTACTCCAGTTACTTTTGAAAAGTAAAGTGTTATTAGGACTTTACTGTTACCACATATTTGCACTATAAATTAATCCCAGATATATCCCAAAAGGCATCTTTGCAGCATTTTGTAACATTGAGAATAAAGATACCTTGGATCAGCATAAAGAGGACATTCCACAGACAAGGTAACTTACTGGAAACAGTAATGAATGAATGGAGAATAAGAGGATCTTCATGAAAAGAAGACCATGAAGATCTTCATGAAACATCCAAGTTAACCCATATCTGGTTGATAATGTAAGGAGAGGAGCTCTGTCATCTGAGGAGACTGATGTAGGATCTTAAATTTAGAGGTAAATTTTTAAGGGCTTGAATTGTAGAAATTATAATGTAAAAAAAAAAAAGAAAGTTATAAGTTGCTGCTGCTCTCTGGGACTAAATATTGTGCTTGATCCATTAGTCAAACACAGTTTTGCACAAAAGGATGTTTCTAATACTTATAATACTTAACAAAAACAACCCATGCTGCCTAAGTTTTAGCTGTCATTTAGAAAGTCTTAAAACTTCCTTTTTTTTTTTTTTTTTGAGAAGTTCGAATTTTGAATCAAATTATCCTTAAAAGAAATATGGGAGATTTAGAACCCCCATTTCAAAAGCAAAGCTTCAGAAATTCAGGTCTTGAGAACATACTGGCATTCTGACAGAATCAAGTCTATAGAGTCTACAGAAGTACACTTTTCCTTTCCCTGCCTGAATAGACTTTTATTATGCTTAATTAAACTATTTATTCATTATGAAACATATAGTTTAAGCAATGTATCAAGTTATGGTTACTATAGATATCACATGCTTTCCAGCTATAAAATGGACTCATGCACTGAGGGAAAGTAATGGAGAGACAAAAGGTGGGAAGAATGTTTGGTGGCAAATGGACTTGGTTGATAATGGCCTATGAATGATAATGCCCTTCTATTACTGAAGCACAATGCAGCACTGAAAACATGTTGATGTAATATACAAAAGTTGGAAAGAACAGGAAAGACCCTTCTAGATGGTTCCCTCAGTCTGCTAGCACCGGAAGATGCCAGAGTGACATTGCCAAATATCTTGATAAAGATTTTTAGATGTCTCTCTAACTCATGTTAACACTGCACATCTACCTGATAATTCTGCAGAGAGGTGCCTTTTTTTGCAAAGTAACTACTGTATTCTTCTGTCACCAAGCCACTTGGGAAATTGATTTCTCAGAAAAAAATACAGTGGCCATTCTTTCAGATATTTAGAGTGTGAACCACTGGCTGTGCTATGCTTTCTCCTTTTGTCTTTACCCCAGCAATTTTAAGAAGTCAGATACACACTGATGTCAGTGTGGCCTCTGGAAGTTGGACAGCCCTAGAAAATCAGATTTCATGCTGTTTGTCTTCAGGGGATTCACAGGATTTCCTGATGCCCAGGTAACAACTTAGCAGGACAAAAATAGTATTGCTTCACATTTTCAGATGGTCTACTGCTGGCAAGTTTTGGCTCTAGAAATAAGTACTTGACATTGCAAGAGACAATCACTGACCTGCCAACCTAGCTGAGCTTTACATCTTAGAATGACAATGTGTGCTACTTTTTGTAAATGTTATTACTTGCATGTAGCACTGGAAGAAATATATATTTTGGGTGGTTTCTACAGTTTACCCTGGAAAGATCTTTTCTATAATGCCAGATGTTGATGATATACACACTAAAATGTGAATTAGACTCTAAACTCAATTTTGTTGGTGGTTTTATGCAACGGAAATAACATATAGAACAAATAACATTTTCTTGCAAAAAATATTAACATACAAAGTATGTGAAAAATAAAAGTAGAGGAAAACAATATTATGAAACTCTGATTTACAACCGAACCCAGCTGAAAAGAAATTCTGGTACAGTATGTGCAACTACAGCATAATGAATAATCAGCTTATAAAATTTCTGAATTAATTAGCTTTTGTTCTTTAGTCTGAATTTGTCACTGAGCATTCCTCTTTGTTATTTGTTCCTGACCTCTAATAGGCTGCCTGTTTTTCATATAAAACAAATGTCTACTTATGGATTTCTAATACATTAAGCAAAGTGAACTAATTATCTACTGTGGTACATGCCCCATCAAAATTAGTCTGACAGTACATTTGGTTGGGTTTAGATACACAACACAGCAGAAAAATAGGAAATCGATAGAATTGCTAATATGTATTTAGACTAAACTGAGGTAAACATGTAATTAAATCTATGGATTTTAATTTTTAAAAACAAAAAAAAAATCCACCTTTCTAAACTATGTGGCTTCCATTTATGAGATACTGAAATATAGATCCTGTAAATAAGGAAAACCAAAATCAAATGTAATTCCACTTTTACATAAAAGTATTTAGCTAAATTCACTTTTAAATGATGAATGAAAAGAGAAAAGTTGCTGATCGATCATAAGCATTATTATCCTATTTAACTTACTAAACAATGCCATTTTAAATAATTACAGGATTTTCAGACTCTTGGTACCATAGAACAGATATTTCTGTAGTAAACTGTAAAAACCACCCACAAGCAAAGGATGTACTATTTTAGAATATTATGAAACAAAATTACTCTATATTGTACCTGTTGTACTTTAGGAGAAATTAAGGGTGGCAGGTATAACAGAAACAAACTACTTCAGTGGTTGGAGTACACAACGAGAGATGGATTCTTGACACAGTCAATAGGCAGGTATATTTATATCAGAGACTCAATTTCTCATATTTAAGTAGGTCAATATTACCTTTTCAAAACAGTTACAGATCACACAGTGAAATACCACAATATTGTCAGAGGATTAACTACAATCACCACAGCATCATAGTAAAGTATGATAAAACAGCTCTGATATCTATTACTGAAAAATACAATAAAGGCCATGAATAGCAATTATTGTCACTAGCATGTCCAGAATGAAAATTTGGCTAAGCTTTTAAGCTGGACAATTTCTGCTATGAACTCCTAGAGGTGAGCACAACTGCTCTCAGCCTCATAGGAAGCCAAACAGACTCGGAAGCACAGGGTGCCCTCAATACCATAGGGGGATATTGTTTGCTTCTGATTCAGTGAAGGATTCTTATCCCTTAGCCAGTGAAATTCTCCAGGGTTTTTTTTTGCCTGCTTGTTGGTCATTTAGACTGTGGTTTGTAGCTCGTGACAGAGACTTTGCCATTTTAATAATGTCTCTTGACATCTTGTTATCTCTGGCTTTATCTGTTCTTCCCAGCTCACTCTTTACTCCCACCATCTTCATTCCATCCACTCTGACTTGATCATCTCATACTATATCGGGCCATTTCACCATGCTAGCTTTATAGCAAATCATAATCTTTTTGTCAGATCATATTCACTAGTCAGAAAAACTGCAGGATGAAGCAAATATTGGGCCTGGCCCAAGAGAAGGAGAAGGAACGCACAACTGCTGGTGAGAGAAAAAGATGAAACAGGACATAGATTAGCTTGGGCTACTTGTGGAACAGCAACCACAAACAAAGAAGCAAAGCCTTCCAATGTTAGTCTTCTAAGATTTGTATATTCTATTGAATATAAAATTGAAAGTATTTCCTAGAATTATATATTATTTAAAACTGATTGCTTAACAAACTTTAGATTTTGATACAAAGTTTCAAATGCAAAACCACAATTCATGTCTTGTTATAATGGTGCCAGTGAACTTAAGTATACATAGGTCCAGACTTGGAGTAATCTGTTTCTGTCTCTAAAAATAAATTGTCAGAACACATACAAATATGTGCTACACTTTGCCTTTACCCAAACTAGGAGCATTCTAAATGTCCACAGAGCCCCATTCACTGTCCACCTTCAAATCCCTATCTAAAATCCTTCACCATGATGATAAAAACCAATGAAAACCTCATATACACAATTGCTAGTGGCTGTTTTCCTGACTGCTGTTTTTATACCAATGAAAACATAATGGTTTCATTCTGGTTTGATGTTCTCTTGTGCTTCCTCTGTCCATTGTTTTCTTCCCCTCAGTGGCAGAGTTGCCCTCTAGATTGTGAGGTGTTTTGAGTAAGGACTGTCCCTTAGTAGCATGTTTGCACTGTAGGGACCAGGGAGTCCAGGGATCCACAAAACTCTACATACAGAGGAGACTGCTTGACGAAATGGGACATAAAGCCTGGATGTGGCACTTTCTTCTTTCCCTATGCTTGAAACATTCTGCAATGAAGGAGTCGATCAGCATGAAGAAGGATCTCTAACCACTGATGACATCAGATTATTTGTTACTGTTAATCAATCCACCTTTGTTCTGATTCTGTTCATTCTAACCTTTTTCTCTTTTATCCCATACTATATCTCAGTTACAGATATAGCTTTTTCCTATTTCCTGCTCTATCTTCTTCCACTCATTTTTCTATATGGATTTTTCTTCTTTTAATGAAATATTCCCTAAAAATATTTAAGTTCTTTGTAAAGCCTTGCACCTTTGGCTTTATAGGCAATGTAGATCTCCGCTGCAAAGAAGCAAGTACTTATTTATGAGGCGCTAAAAATGTGCAGCGACAGAAGCAGAAGGATTTTTTATAGTCTTGGTGAGGCTAGTTCTTGCATATATGTATTGATCCTGTGTCTTGCTTTTAAAAAAAAAGGGTGAAAAACTGGCAGAGGTATAGCAAAGAATCACAAGGTCTGAGAAAACATCACACAGTTGTGAGTGTTACAAAGTACACTTCCAAAGTGTTTCAGCGATTTAGAAAGAAGACTGAAAAATAACTTGTAAAAAGTAACAGTAAAAAATATCTTCATGGGAAGAAAATACTATCTACTAAAAATTTGTTTGATCTTATGAAGAAGGATGTTACTAAAACAAAATGCTGAGCATCAAAGTCAAATTCAAATGCAAATTGAAGACTGAATTGAGATTTGACATGCAATTTCAACAGTAAGAACATCTGGCTGCTAGAAGAAATGCAAACCCAATAATGCTTCAAATAAGGTGTGGTTACCGTTGTGGAAGTTAAAATTCAGTCAACCTCTGAGCTCTCCTTTTTTCAGTAAGAGGTACGTTTTATTCAAACACACATTATCGGGCATCAACATCAGTGTTGATGGTCTGCTTATCTCTTTGGCTTTGAAATCTATGTATCTCCTGACGTGCAGCCACTCCATGGCCTCAGTTCTACCAATCTTCCCTGTGTGTTCTCCTGATTCCAAAGTTATTGTGCAATGCCTGGCTGTTTTTTATAGAAGATTCTTTTGAAGTACTGAGTTAAAATATAATTCACTCTCCTGAAGCCTCAAAACCTCCGTTCAAATCTGGGGCAAAGCAGATTGCTCCTACTGCTTAGTTGCCATAGAACTTATTAAGCATTAATGCTTTAGGAAGTTTTTTGTTTGCTAATATTTTGGGGACCAGATCATTAGCAAAAATAGGCTCCTTTCATCTCACTGAATATAATAACTACAAATTTTGCAATGCAATTCAAGAAAATTGAGAAATATGAGTCTAGGTTATTTCAGGGTATTTGGTGCATCCCTCCCACAGAAAAAAAAAAAGAAAAAAACAAAGAAAAAGAAAAAAAAAAAAGGCAGAAGCAGATTGTGCCTGCATTAACAAAACAAACAGAGCTAGAGCATGGCCAAGCACTGCTCCAGTACTTCCCGTACTGTTTAATTATTAGCCGGCTTCCAAGCACAAACGCTGAGCCACTAGAGAACAGGCTCGGGATATTTTATTTGCTAATAGAGACATAGCCATAGAATCTAAGGCTATAAATACATGACAATTCCCTCCCCTAAGAACTGGATTAAAATATCTCTTTAATAAATCTAACCAGTCCTATCTTAAAGGCCATTGTAGAATTCTGAATATGATACATAAATTGTTCCAGGGCATAATAAATACACTTGCAATTAGAACTTTGAGTTGGAAGCTAGCAACTTTCAGTCTTTGGAAACTGTATTACCCTCTGTTGGCAAAATTAAGAACTACCAAGAACTACCAAGAACTACCAAGTTTTTTTGTCATGAGTAGTTATCTATGTCAAATGACTAAGTTCTTCCTCAGTAGCTTCTGCAGTGTATAAAGGACTAAACTGAAAACTGTAAATTTCAAGTTTCAGGACGTCTTTTTTCTAATTCTTTGAAATCTCTCCAATATTTCATGTTCTCGTTGAAGTGTGAATATCAGCTTTAAACACAGCACTACCACAATAATTTTAATGAGATGTGCACAGACATGTTCTATTTCTACATGGTAGTCCTTCTCTTATAAACATTGTATTATCCCGTTTGTCCATACACAGCACTGAGAATTCCTGTTGAGGCAGTGATCTTCAATGACCTTTGTTTCCAAGTTTACTACACTGCACCTACCTATATTAAAACAAATCTATTTCTCTACTAGATGGTGATTAAAGTAACTTTTTTTTCCATACCCAACATTCTTACCTGCAAAGGTTTTGTAGCATTACTTGTAGGATCAGTCACACTGCAGGTGAAGACAAAGCCAGAAAATAACTCCCTCTGAGAGATCCCTTCACCTGGGGCCATTGGTGTCTTCCCAGAAATGAGTGCATTTTGATATCTGCTTCTGAGGCTCTCCTTAATACACTCCCTAATACTGATTGACTCCATGTATTACATTTCAGTGTCATACATTGTCAAAATAAATCAGTTGAAAGATCCATGTACACGTCACCACCCATCATTAAATGGCCTGTTATAACAGTCTTATATCAACTGGTACTTTACCTCTTCTGCTTATTCTATTTTTCATTTGTCAAAGTCATCTTTTCATGGAATTAAAACAGTTTGTATTAATCCATAGTAACAGATGCATTACAAATGTGGTTAAGATTAATTCTGTTGCTTTTTAATGTGTAAAAAAAATCCCGAACATTTTCTCCCCTAAGTCAGATTAATTATTATTAGATTGAATATTGGTGAATGTTTTCTGTGATTCAATGAAAAGATTCAAAGTTAGGAGGTTTTTTATTAGGGCTGATCAAAATACCATAGAACAAAACTGTGGCATCATATGCTAGGTTGTGTTTCTCTTGCTTTAAGTACTTAAAATTTCACAAATGTGCTATTTACAATACATGTGAATATTGATTAAAATATTCCAGAAAAGCCGTGTGATTAATTAGCAACATGAAGTATTTCTTTACCTTTTATCCATATTTCTCTTCACTTATCTTAAAACTTGTGAGAAAACAAATTCAGAATTATCTTGCATTTATGGCCAAATACATGCTCTACCCTTACTCCCACCAGTGTCACATATTCCAGCCCCCTTTGCTACATGTCAGATGTTTCACTTGCCCTCAGTCTGGTCCCTGATGCCCTAAAGTGCTGCATGATAGGAGATGTGTATATACAGAGAGCTACATGTACACACAGGCACCCTAAAACAAACCCATGCATGCATATACTTGCCATCACAGGAAGGACTTTTTTATAAATTTGGATAGTTTTCTTGAACTTATGTGTGCAAATATTACAAGTTCATGACCCCTAAACTGGTGAATGAATCATAGTCATGATGCTCTGGGTTTTTAATGTCTGTATTTAGAGCTTGGTGTCAGCAACCTTAACACATATAAGCATGTCTTCTGTAGTTGTAGCAATCACAGCACAGAGTGAAAATTTGGTCATTGGTTATGTCTTTTGCTTAATATTTGTGGTTAAATTCAAAGGATGGAGAGAAGGCTTTATTTTACAGAGGCCAAAGTTCAATAAGAATATAATAAAACATTGTCAAAGCAAACTTTTCACAATGAAATTTCTAGTAAAATCTCACTTTAATTAATGTTCTAACATAGCAAAGCAATGTTAGAGAACTGAGCTCCCATAATATTGAAGAATTAGCAGAATACATTGGATTAGTTATATTTTAATTTCAATCGAGATAATATCATCTGTTTGATGCTGATTTAAGAATACACAAAATATTTGATACCTAAATCAATGATGAAGAACATGTGATTCCCTGCACTTCTATTCTTAGTGATTCATCTGTAAGCTGCGTAGAAAGAAAATTAATAGAATGTGTTGTCACATACCATGTTCTTTGAATGGAATGAAGTTTGTTGATATTACAGCATTCTTTTCAGTGCAAGGTTTTGATGAAATTTGGTAAAATTTGGTGAAATTAAGTGGCCAGGCGGTTCTGAAGGTATATCAGCTAAAACTAATTTTCCAAACCTGTAATTCCACATGTAGAACTGGTTTATCAGCTCTCTTAGCACTGAATAAAAACAACTCAGTTTCTCTACTATATTCTTTCTTGGTAGTAGACTTTTGAGGCCTAGTTCTTGTGTTTGTAGCTTCTTTTGCCATTGAAAAAACTCTGCAGAAAGCAAGCTATTTAAAGAAGCTTCAAAATATATTTACCAGCCTCTATAGTACACCATTATTTTCACATATATGTACTCTTAAATTGCATGGCATGTTAACACGTGTTAGAAAACTCCTCATAGCAGAAGATATATACATTTTCTACTCACATTTCTTTCACATGAAAATGTGAGATGTTTCTGCCTTACATCCAGACATTCCTGTTGTTTCAATAACAAATAAATGAATAAATAAATAGATTCAATAATTGCAAAAGGCCAGATCCTAACAATAGCAAATGTCATCTGTGTGCATCATGAACAAGATTTGGCACAGAGAAATATGAAGAGAAAACTGAGTGTCACTGAAGTCAATAGCAAAACGTATGCTAATTTCATTACATAGGAGTTTGAATTGAGAGTTTAAAAGTAAATAGGCATATGTAATTAAAGCAGAAATCGGACGAGTTGATTTTTCAAGGAAATGAAAGGAAGTGCTCTCCAAAACTGAAAAAGAAAACAAGTTTTTAAAATTACTTTTCATATACTGTCAAGCACAGGTTCTCACATCACTGCGTTTATTCTTTCGCTATACGGTTTCTGAAAGCCTGTGAAACCAGTTATCTGCAAAAAATCTGTGTGTTAAGGTAAGCCTGAAGAGGACATGTTCAGAATCTTGCAAATGAGATGACTAATGTACACGAAACCATCGGACTCAATATCCTGAGGCATGAGCATACTGTCACCACTGACTGGTGACTCACAAGTGCAAATGCTTCCTTCAGTCTAAAAAACATTAATGTGGGAGAAAGACAGATGTTACTAAGGACTTACTCTACAAGGATGAAAATTATTTTCTCTTCCCGCTGTAATCAGCAGTACAGAAAAAAAAAGGCATAAATGCTTCTGATTAAGTAAATCTCTGTATTTGTTACTCCTCCTATTGTATATGATTTCTATTGCTGTAAACTATGCTCTCCATGCTGTTACAGAGCTAAAAGCTGAACCAACCCATTTTCCATTAGCTGTTCAGATATTGACAGTATTTACCTAGAGACTGAAGAAATGAAGCTCTTTTACAACTACAAGGTAGTTTAACTAAACATGTATTTTTTACCTTGCCTACATTGCTTTAAATTTTCTGATCTGATACATATCTTCAGTTTTTCATCACTTAGATTTATTTTCTCCAACATGAACAAAGAATGTTTGATCTCCAGGGGCCATTATTACAACAGCTAAATAAAGGAGCAAAAGGTAATTGTGTAATGCTATTTCAAATCAAAATACACTTTAACCAATATGTCTCTTCCTTTGATATATGATGCACATTTCCAATTTTTACCACGTTTACAAAGCTTACTGTCTATTTGTGTCTGTGTTCAAAGAAAACTGCTGACTGAGATCTACCAGGAGTTTATCTTGTTGCCACTGATTTTATCTTCCTCCTGCCTTTTTCACAATTAGCACTGCATATTTTGAGATTAAATCTGTCTGGAATATGCTCTATTCTATTGAACAATCTGCAAACAACAGAGAACAGTAGCATGGTACTGTCACCACTTGGAATGTAGTAGGCTGATAATTTTGCTCATAGAAGGCTCACAGGGATGTAGAAGAAACATGACATTTTCTTGAAATAAGCTAATATCTAAAGATCTAAAAGATAGATTTTAAGGTTATTGCTGAGGGGCAGATTGGCCACATGCAAAGATTGTTTATACAAACTGTGCAAAACTGCATATACTAGAGTGTCTCTTGGGAAAAAGAAATATTTCATGGTCATTCTAATTACCAATCTTTATGAAATAGAGTGAATGGGAAATATCTAAACCTTCAACCCGTGTAGAACAACAGATACATTTTCAAAAATTTCTGAAGGGAACATGGAATTTGAATTTCTGAAAATATAATTTCCTTCAATTTTATCAGGCACTTCAATAAAAAGAGGGCTTTCTGCAAAGGGTGTCTATCATAATTTCTTGCAATTTCTCTCAAGCCTAATTAAAAAAAGTCACTTTGACAGCTCATTCCACCAGATGGAACTGTTCATAATTCATGTGTAAATGTTCTTATTCATACATTAGCACATATATTATACACAGCATGCACAGTATATGTATGCTGAGAGTCCATCACCAAGTCAAAATAACAGAGCTACTAAGCACCTTAAACTTTTTATAGACAGGTTTAACAAAAATAAAATAAAATTAAAAAAAAAAAAGGAAAGACCAAATTTTAGTGATAAATTCATCTAGAGTAGAATAATCAATGTGTCCTGTTTCGTTAAGTGTTTGGTTTTTTCTCCTCAGAAGACTGACTACTCCCTAATGTCCAAGATTTTGAATTCTAAATGTTTCAAAGTTGAATGTTCTTTAAGAAGGTATTGCAGGAATTGATACAGGCATTTTGGAACAGAAAATAATTGAATAATGCCATGAAAAGCAAAGAGTATTTCTTAACAAATGACATGCATACATTCTTCCTGTGATACACAGCAGCTTTCTGACTCTTTTCTACTGTTCTATGGAAACTTGAATCTTTACTGTGAAATTATGCAGTATACTTTACACAAGCAAAGTGTTGAGATTAAAAGCCAAATGCTAATGAAGATTAAGTTAAAAATAATATCTAACTGATTATGTCTAATTAATAAAGGAGATTTCTTGCACAATGAACAGGGTAGGTGAGAAAAGAATCTCCACTATGAAAGGGGATAGTCCTACCAGCTCATGCTGGGACTCTGTGTGTAGGATGACAAAAATAAATTCACTCAAGCAGATTCATCCTCTCTTCTCTGTGGATAGACCTTATGCTGAAGATGGATCTCCCAAGTGAGGAATCTTCAAATCATTTTTTAGCAGGCCATTTGCCAGAGGCATGAAAGCTCTGCTTGGATGAAATAGAGAACCAAGACATTTTGATCTGCATTTTTTTTTTTTTAGCTATTTCTTAACTGTTAAAAATTCAGGGAAAAAACGCAGACATCAAATTATTGTGATTTCATTGGTAATAACTGCACGTAACAAGTCTCAAATACACACTAGCTTGTTTGAGAAAGTGACTTGAAAGATGCAATTTACACAACATGTGCACTGAAACAATATAGTCTTTGATTCTACGGAACACTTATGGAGATTGGGTATACAATGACAGTCAGTAATGTTCAACTAGAAGCTAAGACTTCTTATATCTGCTAAATGTTTTATGTACATTCCTTCGGGAATGATGGCATTTTTCTGAATGAGTTCCTGCATTTTATTAGTATTTAAATATGTTACAAAAAGAAAGAATATATGTTATAAAGTATTTATAATTATACATAGAATGATGGCATATATTATAGCATAATATTGAAAAATATTATAAAAACTATTGAGCATCTTTTAAGGAATACCAATATTTTACTTAAATGTTGTTAATATTTAATATTCAGAATTTATCTCATAACAATCTATTCACTACAAAACAACACTTTTTATTTGTATAAAGCTGTGAATGACAGCATGATGAACAAGCTCCATCTTCCAAAGACAAAACAAAGCTCCATGAGTGGATGAAAGTGAACCAAATATCAGTGGCCACCTGCTTTTGTAGATCTATTTAGGCACTTATTGCTATAAGCTGACTGTGTCTAACTTGAAAAGGAATATTCCACATTGACATGCTTGTAAATGTATCCCCAACCAGCACAGATGGCATAAAATGCTTAATGTTGTTTTCACACGACGTGTCACGCTGTGGGAAGATATGGCTGGAATAAATACATTTTATTTTGTCTTCTGACATTTTTCCATATGATTTAATTATTCAGAGAATAGCTTACAAGAGACCTTCAGTATGAGGGGGGTTTATTATATACTCACAAGTAACTTCAATACTTTGTCAAAAATGAAAATATATTTGTATGACCTGTAAATAAGATAACATTAGGTGGCACTTGGTTTAGCTTATGTATTTTGCCCAAAAGAACAGGTGATTATGAACTTACTTTCCTTTCATCTACATATTCTGAACAGTCTCCATAATAAGCAAGTATTCAGATACCAATGTATAAATTCAGGAACCTTTTCTTTCATTGCCAGGGAAAGCAAAATTGATCCTACCCTATTTTCACTATGTCTTGTGGTGACAGAAGAAGGAAACTAACAATAGCTACATGCAGAAGTGGAAAGAAAAAAGGACAGATTCTGTGTCAGCTCTGTGCAGATGCAGAGGAATCAAGTACAATAACCTTTTACATGCAATAGTCAAGAAATAGCACTGCACAGATACTTTTTTTTCCTATTGCAGTACAAAGAGCCTGAGTTCATGCATCACTGGATGTGAGGCAGCAGCTTCCCAACAGGGACTGGCTCTCGGGGAACCCACAGGCAAAACAATGCAAACTGTAATTAGAATACTTTTCTCTCCCATTCTGGGAATAAACAGTCTTTTCATTGTTCATGTTTACACAAATAACAAAATACTCAGCTGTGTTTTAGTAACTAAAGATGATAGAGTAGCAGTCTTGTTATAAATAATATATGCCAATGTAATTTAGGATTTCTAATTAATGTAGAAATTCTTTAAGCATTTTCAGCCTCTTGAATTGCTCAAGCATACATTTTCTGCATACTATAGGACTTAGATTCTGTAATGTCTTTTCTGCTTAAATATTTTCAATTAAATGATATTAAGTATGACCGCTTTCAAAAGCTTTTTTTTCAAAGCTTTCTAACTTTATATTAGCTAATATTCTGGGGAAGTAGTAAAAAAAATCTGCTTGTCTGACCTCAAGTAATAGCTACAGAATTTCTCAATTTTATTTTTGTCCAATAAAAAATAGCAGTAGCACTTTTATTCCTTACAATTATAATTACCTTATAGCAACGGAAATATTCACATTTTAAGCTAGACCTCTCCAGTTATGTTTATTCCTTACAAGCCCTATCGACGTTTAAGTTCATTATTTACTCAAAGACACAAAGCACATGGGGAAATTTAATATGTAATATCAATGCATAGCCTATTTATAAATGGATGCTATATTTCAGAAGTGAAAAACAAAGCTATTAATATTTTATTAATACTCTCAATTATGCCTCTAACATATTGTACGAGGTACTTCACTAGCTGGGGATGAGTTAGGAGATCTAGTACCCTTTACGTGAGTTTTATGATTCTCTTTAGATCATTGTGTTTGGAATGCATGCTATCATAACAAAAACATGTATCAGCATGATGATGAGCACCATCTAATATTGGATGACTAATAAAAGAGTAATTGTAAGTACACACAGTGGTCAGTTTGATGTGAAAAAATTACTTCAGTATTTGGACTTTGTGTGGGTAAGAAGAATTACCATTCCTTTGAACGAGGAAATGAAATCAATAAAGAGTATGCTATTAAAATCTATACCACATAAGGCAAAGTAAAATAAAGATTCATATATAGGCAAAGGTTTAAAATATTTTGGTTACCTACAGCATATGTGCTTCTTCATGAGAAGGCATCCAACCACACTATAGGTACTAGTTAATGCTCTTCAACATTATTATCTTTATTTTAGAATACACCTGACAAAATGGCTGAAAACATCAAAAGGGCATAGGATGGAGTCTTTCTGGAACACAAGTCAGCCTTGAATGGGTTTTACTTCCTGTTACCATATATCCTTTACCATATATTATGAAACTGTAATGTAGAGAGCTTTGAGAGAGCTTCCTGACAAATCTGACTTCGCTAGAATTACGAGTATTTTTGAATCCATTAATCCCTAGTGCAGCTGATTTAAGTGACAGATAGCCTTAGAATGTGAAAAAAAGAGAAAAAAAAAGGATTTTCTTACTTAAAATATTTATTCCCTTTCTAGTTTTTGAGCAACAGATAATATGCAGATGTCATGAAGTTAAATTTGGGTTACAGAATTTCATAAAAATACTTCTATTTTCTGGCCAATGGTCGTAGACTTTGGAGATGTAAAATCAGGTGTCTAATCCTATGTTTCAGTAACAGAACATGGTATTTGATTGTCAAAGAATGGAAGCAGCTCCTCAAGAAATTAGGCCCATGGTTTATTTTCTGAGGTCCTCTTCAGGCAACATAGGGCTTGGAGGCAAACCAACTATACATGAGAGAAAGAGCATTTTAGAATATAATACTGAATTTCATACAGTATCTCAGACCAGCTACTGTGTGTACAAGGATGTTTAAAATCCTCCTGAAGCAGACTGAGTGTAAATTTGGCATCAAGCCTAGTGATACACTGCTCTGAATCTCAACCAGGGATGACTAGTATGAGTAACATAGCTTTTAGTCCATTGTTTTTTTAATTTAACAGCCAAAAGACAGTTCATAGTCATGTAAGATAATCTTGCAATTAAAAAAAAATGTTAATTCTTGAAATCATCTTAAAGCTGCATTCTCCTTAAGGGCAAAAAATATTAAAAAACACTTTCCCTTTCACTTTTTATCTCTTAAAACCTAGATCTGGATCGCCTAGAAAGATGTCACTGCAATAAAATTGTGTTATTATTATCTTTATCCTATATATTTTAAAGATTATTATCTCTGTCTTGTAAACTTTATGCAACAAATTGAACTGAGGACATTCAACTTCAGAAATTAGAATGGGACAGTGGTAGATTTTCCTGTACCTATAAAAAGGGCAGAGAATCATGCAGCACACTGAAACACCCAGGGTTTCTGCTCAGATTGACAGGACTTATATCTGCATTTCCAACTTCACAATTAAACTTCTCTGATCATTATGGTATGCATTAGCCTCGGTTTTATGCATTAGTTTGTATTTTCCCACTCTGCTCTGGTTTGCATCAGTTATTTAAATGCTTGCTGACACAGATAAGATGTAGAATGTTCAACACTAAACAAAAAACATAAAACATTGCAACTCAAGTTCCAGCACTAAGAAATTTTTTTATGTTGTGTAGTATAATAATATTGTTGTACTTAGTGGAATAACACCTGAAAAACTCCCTGAAAAAAACATTGTCAAAATATACTGCAGCTCAGATCTGTTTTCTCTTTTCAAAGAGAAATTCAAATCCATACTTGCTGGGTTTTGCGAAATAGTTATGGGGAATGAGTTCCCAGCTAATTTTATAATTTAGTGTCTTATTTATGAATTATTTTTGATTTTCCTCTAAAAACTAGTTAGCAAAATAAAGTTTGCAAATAGTTTACATATAAAAAAAGCACTGACTTTCATAAAGTTCTCAATACCTGAACTACTTTTTTCCAGAAGATTAACAACATCTGATATAATTATTTGTTTATACCATCTTCTATACTTTAGGCCTAATTCCATTCTCCCTGAAGTCAATTAAAGTCACTGATATCAGTAGATCTAAAATATCGATTTCTGCATGTATTATAAATTGCAGCAATATGTACATAATCATCTGCTTACATTATAGCACTTCAAGTAGAATTTGGAATCTGAATTAAACTCATGGGTAGGCTAATGTTATTTACACACCTTACTTTTTGTTCATTGCAAAGCACCTCAGATGTTTTGTGAATCAGCACAAAATCTAGAAAAAGCTAAAAAAAATTTTGAAATGTCTTTAATTCCTGATGAGGAAAAGCTGATGACTTTAGGTATTTGCTGAGATTTGTTTGAATTTAAAACTCTGACTGCTGCTCAGGAGGCAGTCTCTAAGAGCTGTTATTTTCTCACTGTTCTAATTTTTAGTTTCTTTATGGAAGTGGGAATTAAAAATAAAAACAATATTTATTTTTTATATTTTATTTTAAATAATTTAATTAAAAATATTATTACTAATGCTGTTCTAGTTACAAAAAATCATTAAAAAGTACTTGAATTCAATAGCTAAGATTGACAACCACTATATTTTCCTAACTAATGCAATTTATAGCTGTAGCATACTTTGAACAGGTGGACTTAGTCTCAAAACACCAAAGAATTTCTAAACCTTGGATATACAGTGTAGTTCTTAACATACAAAAGCTGGACTGTAAAATGTGTCAGTAAAATGTAGCAGCCAGATAGACAATGGCTTCATGCATCTATTTTCCGGCACATGGGCAAAGGCTTTGGTACAGTACCAAGCCAAGGTTAATTCTTTATTCAAGTTTATTGTCAATTTCCAATTTGAGTAATTACTACTCCAGTCTCTAATGTTTTGTCCAAGTACAGAGCATACTTTACACTGCAAATGCAGTTTAACTACATTTCCTTGGAAGTGCATAGTCAATCATTTCATTATTGAACCTGTGGCTCTCTGCAGTCCTGCAAAAAGGGTCTTTCTTTTCAAATGATTATTGATTCAGGGAATAGTCCAGCTTACACTGTGATAACATGAATTATATCCTCTAATAGCACATGTAGACCTTCAGTTAGGCAAACTGAATCACTGATTGTACGCATAGTCCTGTGATTCTGTTGTGATGACTAACTTGGCCACTTCAGTTAATTAAAAGGCTATATACAGATTGCTCATTTATGGGCTGATCCAATTCTCATTAAAGTTAAAATCAATGGGAATCCTTCCTGGGTCTAGCTGTTCTCTAGTTGCTAAGTTTGGAAGGATATCATGACCCAAGTTTCAAAAAACATTAACACTACGAGATGGGCAACAAAGCTATGAGAATAATGACAGAAGAAATTTAGTAACATCAAGTGCTAAAGAGTAAAGCAGTCTAAATTAGAAATTTTCTCAGGGAGGTCCTGTCTGAAGTAGCCCTATTCCTTTTTGCTCTGGTGACACCTCTACTTGCACTTCTAGAGGAAGCCCACTAAATCCACTAATTTTGCAGTTACAACCAGCCACCGCAGAAAAGAATTCTCTGGACTGCAGTGCCACCCAGAGCAGGCATCAAGTGCAGGGGGGAAAAAGGGGGCAATAAATTAGTGTACTGGTAACACAATGGGGTGTTTTAAATTGCATTCTTCACACAGATGTAGGCTCTCCAGTTTTTTGTGCAGTTAATTTTCTGGTTTGTGGAATCCAGTAGAACTCATTTAAGGTTAAAAGAACTTCAGTTAATTAGAGAAAAATAAGAAATGGTCCAGTTATCCCAAAGAAAAACGGGGCCGAATTTTCTTTGATAATCCATACATGCAAATGTTTTAGAAAAATATCCATTTGCAAAAAAAAAAAAAA
>VXBR01001107.1:236574-269354 GCA_013400215.1 Cisticola juncidis
AAAAAAAAAAAAAAAAAAAAAAAAAAAAAAAAAAAAGGGTGATTTCACAATTTGAAGCTTTGCCTAGTTATTGTTTCCAGCTTAGAATGGCATTCAGCCGTTTGGATTTGAGCAATACAAAATACTTGGAGTTACTTTTTTTTTAGAATGTACTATCTGATAACCTATTCCACAAGTTGTCACAATGCACCCTGAAAAAGTACAATAGTGCATACACTGTGGAATCTACTGTTTTTAAATTAATAGTTAATAAATTTATGACAATAACATGATAAATATTACAATGTAATAACATACTAATATATATTTTATTGAAGAGCATATCATATCCTATTTGATATGATATTACCCTAAAAATGTGCAACTTAACAAAAATTTATTTGTCCACAAGCCATTTTAAACTTTGTCCACTTTTGTCCACAAGCCATTTTAAAAAATAGTTTTATACTATTTTTGATTTAGAAATTCTTAGATTGGTGATATAAAAAAAACCCAGGGGAAACAGAGAAATTATGATTTAGATCTGTATCTTGTGTTTAAAAATTTATACATTAGTTACAAAATGGTGATGGCTCTGATGACAAACAATGTGCTTTGGTTGATTTCTATGATATTTTTGTTTGCATTAACAGAGTTACTGTTACATCGCTTTGACCAAAATTTGCACATTATAGAACGGAAAAAGTTCATTCACGTACTTTTCTGAACCTTAAGACTAATGGAGTTCTGCACCTGTTTGTGCAATTGAGGAGTTTTAGCTCCCATTGCACTCATCCAACTGTGACTATAAGCCCCATTGTTTCACTTCTGACTATTTTTCTATGCTTTTCTATTAGATTATTGTTGCTTTGGAGAAATTTTAGGTATTAGAAGTAATAATATGTAAAGACAACTATTTTGAATCAATTTTAATTTATGGGACAAAAAAAGCCTCAACAACAATGTCAACAACTCCAAAAGCAAGCCTCTGGTTATAAAAAGGGTTAAAGCATCCTATCAGTTTCAACCCAGCTCATAATTCAGTGTTCTCTCACAGAATCTCTCATAATTCTGTGTTTGCAGCAATAAAAAAATATAACTGCTTATTTTGTTCAACAGTTATATCTCAAGATATATTTAAGTTCTGAAAATAAATTATCCTCAAAGCATCTACTGAGATTTTTATTTTACAGTTTGGCATCATAAAAATGATAAACAGTACTTCTTTACATTTATTTTAAAGAATTAGCTCTTCTAACATGAAAGTCAGTCAAATTTCATTTCTACGAAGAAATGAAGTGAGAGAGCTTACTTGAAAAACAGAAACTGTGTAAGCATTACTTTAGTGTAACTCAGTGTTATGGCTACAACAGTGAGTGGTTAGACAATGATCCGATCTACAAATGTATGAGAATTCTTGATACAGGTAAATCCCAAACTTTCACATCAACTAGATCAGTTCAGAAAGAATAGCATGAAAAAATATTTGGGGGGCCTATTAGATTATTTCCTTAATGAAACAGGCCTATATCAATAAAGACACCAAATTTGCAGATTCATCTGGACTCCATAGGTATGCGATGTTTCTAGCTTATGCTGAGAGAATTTCATTGTAGCAGATCAAACAAAATACAGAGAAAACAACTTCAGTGGAAAAGCTAAAATAAACCAAATAGAAAAGAAGCTTCAGGATAGCAATGATTTATAAAATCTTTGGTCAAAGCACATGAAATTTAGAAATTTAGATATTTAGGCTTTCAAATGGGCTGAAACCTCACACGGATTTTAGTGAAAACTTTGTATGAAATAATTTTAAGTGGTCAAAGCACCAGGGATCTGGTTTGTCCCCACCAATGTAATTCCAAGCAATTCATGCATTAATGGCACACTCCATTTCGGGTAAGCTGAGCCTGAAGGATGAACTGCTGGCCCACAGATGTCCATTACAGCCATTCAGTACCCAATCCTCACTGAAAGTAGTTTCCTCAATCAAGTCCACCAGTACGATTGCACCTGCAATGCTTTCCTAACTAACTTCTGTTAGAATGAAGCAGGTTAATGGAAAGATTAAAATTCTGAATTATTTGACAGACTTGGGGCAAGGAATAATGACATATGCAAGTATATCAACTTTTAAGCAGTTTGGCAAAGGTCCCTCCTTTTTCTTCTGTAAAACCATCTTGATTTGGTTTGGCTGCAGCCATAAAATAAGTTTACCTCTACTCTATTTTTCCAGTTTATAAATTGCACATATAAACTTTTGTATAGACACAGAGAAGAAAAAACCCCTTGCAATTAAGTACCAGCATCAGCTTCCATCCATGCTGATATTTTGTTTATGAATTATGTACCTATGTACACAGAAAATGTTTATGAAAGAAACCTTTAAAATGTTTGTTCTTCAAATTACCATGGACTGCATTTAAATGCAATTTATTTTCACTCAGCTGCATATAAGACAGTCTTAAATGTAGATAAACAGATAGTCTTAAGTGGATAGTCTTAAATTGATAGTCTTAAGTGATATATTAATTTAAAAATAGCCTCTTTCTTAAATGGAGGTAAGATTTTAATCCTAAAACATCGCAAGTGGACCACCAGCTCAGATCTGCATAATTAAAAACTTCCATGAAGAACACGGCTATAAATATCCTGTTGCCTGCCTCATTTAAACCTTTCCTTTGCATTCTAATCAGATCCAATTCCCAATTTGAAAAATAAACACATTAAAGAAAATTAGTTTAGGCATCATTACAGTGTACATACACGAGCGTCTACATTTTTTTAAATGGACACTTGCTATACAGCATTTAAGTACTAACTGTAATTTCTCTGTGTGGCTAATTTGACCACACATATTGCAAACTGTTTTCATCTTCCTTTATTGTCCTCTAATGAGCTCATCAAGAGTATATAATTAGTGCAGTAAACTGCACAACACAGGCTCTGCCCTGAAGCAGCCAAGCAGAGTTCTCGACTAGCCCACTTTCCCACCGGAACTTAGTACTGTTAATGGCCCATGATCAGTAGGAAGTACATCGAGGGATATGCTCTGTTTTAAACAGCTTGTGATCTCTGGCTCGGAGCAACAGTTCTGGGGCTATCGCCATCTGTACTGACACACAAATGAAAGTTGTTCTATCTCTTTTTAATGAAGCTACCGAGGTCAATTAATAATGGCTTCAGATGCCAGAAAAACACGTAGGACTGAGCTACTGGATTCTAGAGCAATTTCTCTTTGTGCATAAAAGTTTCAATATTCTCCACACTAGGTAAACCTAGAATTCTCTACTAAAATCTGAGCCTAGAAGTAGATACAAGTTTACAAAGATAGAACTTATCAAAGTAAGAAAGCGTTGAAGACACTTAAGGGCACAAACACAGATATAAACGTGGTGCAACAGTCAGGTAGATTTCACTCTAGGTAGCTTTGGAGGACTCAGTAAGTGAGAGGTATCATTCTTCCCTTCCAATATACAGCATATCACAAAAAAAAGCCCTTTGAAAAATAGGCACCTTGAAGACTTAAGAATCTGGTTGTTTAGATTCACAGTATTTGCTACACTGTTGTCAAAGATCCATACAATAAAGAGATTCTCATGTTATATCTATGTTATCATATAGAAATTCATTCTAATTTTCATGATATGTATCTTGCAGGAGATGGCTATATTATCATAAGGAATTACTAAGATATTTGGTCTTCTTGCAATGTTTTTGCCACTCTGTTTTTGACACCAGCAGCCCCCAAAATATGTGTGAAACTGACACCCCGGAAACGGCACTGCAGTACTATCTTTTCTACTTCACAACTGGAATCAACATGCCCTCTTCAAAGGAGATATGCCATAAATTCTGAATAATAAAGCTCTTCAATACTTTTACAAGCTAAAAGAAATTTCTTCCAGAAGAGTAGAGTTTCATGTGTGCATACCCATTCACATAAGCGCGTGAGTGTGTATTTGTACATGTGTAACTATACATACACCGCCATATGTATACATGCAATAATGTCCACAAAATCAGTTTTGGGTAGTTTCCTAGTGTCAACCAATCCCAATTTTAGACAGTGCTTAGTCACTGGGCACAGGAGTAACTGATGGGCATGTAAGGCAAGGAGCAACAAAAGCTAATAAATGGTGCCTTGAAAAAAAAGACAAAAATGTAAAATTCAGTTACTGTGAATTTTGACATCACCATTCTTCTCCAATCATTTCTTATTTATCAGAGCCTGCATAGCAAAACAGCACACGCAGGAGCTTCTCTGGTAATTAGTTTATCAGGGCTCTAATCTTCTTCTGCAATTAATCATGTAAAATCTTATCCCCAGTTTAATTTGAATCCCTGCTGTTCATCTTTTACAGAATAAAGTACAGATATATATTGTGATGGAAACAGTTTTCCACTACAGTAAACACTTAAAGTCTAAAATAAAAGTTAAAAAAATCTGTGCACAAACT
The DNA here is from genome assembly GCA_013400215.1 of Cisticola juncidis. Classification (NCBI taxonomy): domain Eukaryota; kingdom Metazoa; phylum Chordata; class Aves; order Passeriformes; family Cisticolidae; genus Cisticola; species Cisticola juncidis. Next base: position 241,014 of record VXBR01001107.1, read on the forward strand.
AAAATTCTTTATGGAAGGCTAAAGTACTATTATAATTCATCTTCCAGTGCTTCTGCAGCAGATTAAGAGATTTCACACCAGAATTAAAAGTCCTGAAGAAAGGAAAATTAACAGAGGCATAAGAATAAACAAATAGAAATAACCTTTTTAGGGTTTGCTTACATGTATTTAGATTTTCCTGTAAAAAAAAAAAAATATATATATGTACATATATACATAACAGCACATAAATTGTAAAAATTATTAAATATATGTTTTTGCTCAACATCAATAACTATTTATTTTGATTTTCTACAAAAGCATTTTCAAATAAAATGGCAAATATATAAAGCAAATTCAACAAGTACTAAGGATATATAAATAAAAAATTAGGTTTATTGCACAACAGGGGGAATTTGTTTGTCACATTCTTTTGTGGGTGACATTGCAAGCACCACTACATTTTAAACAATGACTGGAACAGTCATGAATTAAAAAGAAAATATCCCAAATTTAACATATTATTCTACTCTGTAACAACGTTGCTATTTAAACTGAGTCAGAGGCCAAATTTTGGCCTTCAAATTTTTTTTTCAGTAACTGAAATTCCATAAAGTTTACAAAACTGCAGTGCTTATAGAAAGAGCAGAAAGAGGAAAAATTCTTTGATTTTTAATTAAGTATTACAAAATGTTCCTGTTTTCAATATATTCTCATATCTAATGCAGGAAATCTGGAGTTTTTAATGTTTTCCTCATAGCAGAAAGGAGAAAAACTTTGAGCTATACCTGTAAGTCTTCAGGAGTGAAAGAATATAAATAGTGATGAAAACAAACTGGAAGTATAGAAAATGCCCAAGTTAAACTAATTTTATACCCTTCCAGATCAATATGCTTCTAATTGCACTTCTAGACATAGGTTAGATCTACATTAGATCTAAAAAAGATAAAATGAGATGTCATTCTTCATTGCAATTCATCTATTTTTTTTTCTTTAGAGCAGAGTAATTATTTAGAAAAGAAGTTTAAAAAAATCTGAAAAGATATGGACATAAATCAGGCTCTTACTTTTCAAAAAGAAGATTCTATTACTGAAATTATTTTATTATTTCCTGCACCAAAGCACAAAGGTCTTTCCTTGTCTAACTTAGTAATTCCTTCAAAAATATTTTCCCTACAATAATACTGCTATTTATGGGATTTTTTGAACTAAAATAAATTCTATACTGAGTAAGGTCTTGAAATAAAATTAACACCTCTCCAAAGACGTTTGACAATAATTATTGTGTGGATCAATATATATCACTATAGATTTTTTTGTAAATCATAAGGTTTCATATTTGGAACTTGTACATATCATACAAGTTCTGTTAAAGACTGTTGATTTTCACAATGTCATTTCATCACATATGTACTCAATGAGGTGCTAAGCTTTGCACCTCAGTCCCCAGTTGTTGATGGATTTTTAAGAACATTCCCACTTTTTGTTTGTATTTAAGAGTACCTCAAACCACAATGGGAAATCACAAATCTGTGATTGTGGTAAATTTCAAAGGAAGTCTCTTCTTGAAAGGAAAGCAGTGAAGTTATCCAGTGGTAAATTCTATACAAAATTGTGAGACCGGAAAGTTACCCAGGTACAGAGCTGAAATCGCTGGAGGGCTTGACTGCCATTTTTCATGAATTCACAAAATTTCACTTTTTTCATATTGAAAACACACAGAGTCCTACTTTGGAAGGTAAACAATCATCGTTTACTGGTATAGTGATAATATAGCAGCAGCTAAATAGGATTTCTGACTAGAAATATATAGTGGAAAAGGTGCAGTTTGTTCCTGTCCTGGCCAGAGATAGATGTTACACAAAAGCCAAAGTAACAGGAATTAAAACAACGTGTATGCCCACAACTACTACCAATGTGAAGATAATTTTATGTAAAAGGAACCATAATATATAATTTATATATGCATAGCTAATATAATTAGTGTTCAGATAAATGACGTGCAGCATGGTGACTGTCACAGCATCTGACAAAGTGGGCTTCTGCATTTAAACACTTCTGCTTTTGGTTAGCACCAGATTCTGCTCTGATTAAGATTTGGAACAAGCCTTCACTTTATGAAATCCCCTGGCTCCCCCTGGCAATTTGTTTCACTGGGATCAATAACTATAAGTGTTGCTTCAGTGTGAACGAGGATATGTGAAGTGGACCCATTGCCTCCATATGGCTCCTTTACATAAACAGTGTAAATAAACATACTAAAAAATGCAACAAGTGGGACCTTTCTAATGCTGACATACAATTGCACTGGGCAAAACACAGTAAATATTAATTATAGAAGAGTAAATGTGTGCAGAATCTTGCCAGTGAATAACATACTTTGTATGTCTGATGGCACTCATCAAAGCAGAACAAATATATTTCTTCTGCAATTATGAGAAATACCTATGTTAGATCAAAAGAACAAAAAATATAAAAAAGGAAAAGCACAGTGTTAACAGTTTTTAAAAATTAAATATAACAAAAAAGGCTTGATATATTTTTTATTACAATATCCAGATTCTCAGCTGAAATAGTTATCTTTACTGATAAAAATACCCCTTCAAAAGTTTTAACTTGTAACTGTTCTGTCATATTTGCTGTCCGAATTTCTGTTTCTAATTAATGCAAACCCATAAACAGAACAAATCAATGAAGAACCTGCATACATTCCAGCCACTGAACAAATATTTTTAAATTGCCGTAGAGTATGCAGACAATTTAAAGGTAGGATGATATTTAAGGACCATTGCTTGTTTAACAACTCAGATTGACAAGGTGTCTTGATTTCTTTTACCAATGTGTTGCACTGTGGGATTTCCAAATCAACATCAATCATCAGGAGAACAACATGGACATTAACCCCGGAGAATCCCTGAGTGTCAGGAAACTCCACAAATATAAAAGTGGCTGAAATAAGAAAGTAGCTTTCTGTGCTAATTTTTGCTTACATTTCCACTCTATTCAGCCACACCTATCAGATCTGGTGTTGGTAGATGGTGGCTGCAGAATTGTTTCATTTTTAGGGAAGGAACAAAGATGCATTATGATAGCAAATTCACAGAAAATCTACTGAGTATTCACACAATAATACATTAATAATTGGAAGGCATGAACCCATCACAAATTTCCCTCCTAACCATTAAACCAAATCAAAACTGTCCTGGAAGTGTCTGAAGTAACTTTTTAGTTGCTTAAGAAATAAACTTTTGGAATGTGTTTATCTTCTTGCGGCCAACTGGAAAAAACATGCTGCACAGCACTTGGCACAGTCTTTTGGGCCAGAGGTGACATCTATCTGACCCTCAGAAAATTATTTTGGTTTCAGTTCTCTTTTCAGTTCAAAGTGTCTGACATAAAGAGTTGGGTCTGGTGCAGCTCAGCAGAATGTCACTTACACAGTACAGCATCACAAGTGGGGCTGAAGGTACTAAGCACTCTGTAAAGGTATTCAAAAACTGCAGGGCAAGAAAGTACCAGGACACCAAAGTTTTGTCCACAGTATCTGCTGGAGGAATCACCCTGTGTATGCTTCATAGATAAAAAATTGTGTCTCAGATGTGCCACTCAGCACAGGCCAGGCCAGGCACAGTGCTAACAGTTAAGTAATCATCAGGGATGATCAGGGAACCAGTGCTTGAACTCAGAATTTCTTATTTTTCTTGCAGTAAGAATATAGCCTCATTGTCTCTGCTGCAGCCTGAATCTAAATGCTGCAGCGAAAAAAAATCAAATGGTCACTCCTTGTTTTCAGTACAGAAACTAAGCATGAAGGAACCAAGCAGGAGTTCTGCATAATATCACTCAGTGTAAGAATAATATATGCTAATTTCTGTATGATATAGTAAGAAGACATACTATACAGTTTTGAGGATCAAAAATTAAATTTCCTTTTCTGTGAAGAAGAGACTGAAGAACATGGCTTTATGAAGGCAAAGCAGAAAACATTCATGTCTAACTAGAGTAAGGAAAAGGGGGTCTAGCAAGTTTCTCTCGATTACCAGAATTTCAAATTTGAAAATCAGAATCTCACAAAATACAGTTCCAGACTCTCTGAATTATTATTTAAGTTCATTTTCATTTATCAAATCAGGACAAAATACAAAACAAATAGCAACCTCTATTTTGTTTGTGTCTTGGATTTAGAATATTATAATGTAAGTATATAGATGTTTTTCATTTCATTATTTTCCAAAAAGAAAAGCCTTTGGAAAAATAAAAGCAAAAGGCTTGGAATACTCTTTTTGCATGATCATATACTCTATTATTTCTATTTAAGTTTACAATACATCTATACTATATACCCCATTCAAGTTATGCAATATTTTGAAATTTAATTAACAAGGAGTTTTTTTTTCTCAAGGCCACACATAAAATTCTTTTTTTCCAGCTGGCCTCCAAAAAAAGCCCTCTGTGCTCCTACTTTGAGTTACATGGGATTTTTCTGGGATTCCATACACGAAATAATAACACTTCACCACCTACTAGTTTCAGCCAGAGAGGCAAGAATACTTTCTGTAAGTTTGATAAAAATATGTTGAAGAGGTCCTCTGTTTAGTTTTCAAGAATACAGGAAATAATCTCCTTAACAGAACCTTGAACTGCTAAACTCATAAGAATAATTTAACAGAATTTTCACTATAGATCTGCCCTCATTAAAAAATAAAATTTGCACACACAGACACACACACACACACACTTCTCATGTTTTCTGGTCCCATCCTTACACATGCACTACTTCAGATGGAAGGTTCATGATTTTCCCTTTCACACAGAAATATGTGTATGCCAACCACTCCTGATCATTTAAGTTTGCTGGATCTCTTCCTGGAAGGGGCTTATGACACACTAATTTTCCTATGACAAGTATTTGTTCACATCAAAGAAACAATAAAAAAAAGTATTCCAAGGCAACAAAATCATTCACTTTCATGTCTGATTTCATCAAACTGTTTGTGTTACTAGTGGGTGGTTAAATAAGGTATGTGTGAGTTCGTTTGACAGAAAGAAAATTACAAACAATTCGGGCTCTTTCAAGAAGAGATTCTGGGCCTAACAAGCATGTCTTCAGTGCCACGGGGAAACTGCCTTTTCATAATGCCTGTGATAACTATTTGTGCTGCTGCTCAAATAGCTTACCACATAATGTTTTTATTACAGAGACTGCAATTGCAACTCAAATTATCCATATGCCTTACATTTATTTTTCTAAGTTGTAATCATGAACATCTCTGAGGATTTTCCTGTTATGACCACTCCACTGTTTAGCTTTGATTTGCAACTGGCATTTTTGTGATAGATTAATCTACTGGGATAGGCTGCTTCTCTCTGAAATCTAACCTATGGACAGTGTACTCACCAAAGCTAGTTTTGCTCCTAAAAAAAGCTAACCTCTCCAGGCTCTTCCTGCAATCAGTGGAGACTTGCTCAAAAGACAAAACTTTCGCATATCCAGCCTTTCTGGATTCATTTTATCTCTTTCTATTGCTAGTTGTGAATACAATAAATAATCTATAATCTATTTAAAGTACAGATCAGCATTTCACATCACACTCTTATATTTATCAGTAAAACCTTTCTCATCAAACAAAATACAGCCACCTAAAGAGATTGAGGTATCTTGGCTTATGTCTCCACTCCTTTCCTTTCTCTCACTCACACTCAGTCGAGCCAGCATGGCTGAAATGTATACTCACTTTGTTAATCAAATCACAACACAAAGATGGCCAACTTCTGAGACAATGGCAAGGAAGAGATGGAAATTTCTTTGTATTAAACTGATAACAAGAAGGAAAATATCTCAAGAAAAAAAATCCTCAGAAGAAAGTACCTTCACATACATCACAGAAATATCCCTTAGCTACAGTAATTCCAGGAACTTCCTCTGCAATTAAAAGATTAGGTAATTTTCTTTCTCAGTTTCAAAACAGATTGATACTGTTTTCTTGCATAATATTTCCCTCAGTGAGGTCAGATTTATTAAACATCTAATTTACTGGATAGATATAATAAAAAACTTTCTTTTCTCTGTAATGCTCTCTCCTATTTGCTTTGGTTGAGCAGGAGTTAATTCTTAAAGGCAATTCTTTAGTTAATTCTTAATATTTATTTCCCTTCTTTGGGTGGTATTTGCTGAAGGACTCTCTTACATGAAGACACTGACAATAATAATAAACTGGCAAAACTGAAAGAATTTTTTAATCTCAAAATTGGATTAAAAATTAAAAGTAAAATCTTCAAAAGTAAGGTTAACATAAAATACAATGAGATTAGGAAATGAATGAAAAATGTGGAGAAATGCTAGGAGGAAAAGAGAGGGCTGACAGACACAAAGATGAGGTTTGCAGGAGAACATTCTTTGAAGAAAAATTTCCATTTTATGCATCCAGTTTCATTTCTTAGTTATTTGCTCAAATTTGTATTCTTTTCTTACACTCTGCTAGCTACAGAAATATTCAGAATTTTTATGTCTAATTAGAAGTTCTGCTTCTTAAAGTATATCAAAGAATATATTGATCAACATGATTTTTACTGCTTATATTTTAACATACTCGTAAGAGAAATATGATGAATTATGTGTAGTAAAAAACTATACTTAAATTTAATTTCAAATCACAATCTGTAGCTCAGTTCAATGCCAATCATTGCAGTGTAGTTGAACTAGCACAGAGCTTCAGAATCCTAGTCAGGGACAATGGATTATTAACTCACCATTCAAAAGCCATACAAATACATCAGAAATGCATCTTCTTCTGTCTTTGAGAATTGACCATCAAGTAAAAAACAAAAAACAACATCTTGATAAACAGGGATTGTTGGGAGTGAAAAACAATGTATACAATTACGCTGACATTATAGAAAATCACTTCAGAATATCAATTTCTTAACCAATACCCAACATTATGGATGCAGAAAAGGCATTTTGCAGTGAGACAAGAAGCATAGTACCATTTGATACCCTCTGCTTTGCATATTGGCCAAAGTCCTTTCCCATTTCATTCATCCCTAAATAGGTTTCTGATCACTGACCTGGAGAATCAAAGGCAGAAAGTAGGCACCAGTAACCCCATCACTGTCGTGTCAACTGAGCTCAAGAGTAGCTCAACAACTGCTAAATCTGAAAAATTATTAACATTCTCAATTATATATTGATTTGATTTCTTCTCACGTACTGTGACACATTGTTTTTCTTAGAAACTCTATAATAATACCCAGAACCAAGTGAGAAGAGAGCGAGTTGAATGATAGCTTTGCCATTTCTTACATTTGCTGAATGTTTGATTATGTATTCAAAGCAAAAATAACAGGGAAGCTAACATGGTGTACAAGTGGAAATTCATAACATAAAATCAGGGGATTCTGGGGATTGTTGTTTGATTTTGGATTTTATTTGGATTGGCTTGGTTTGATTGGTTGATTTGCTTTGACCTTTTTTCCCCCAAAAATATAATTTCTAGCTGAAACGTCTAAGTTTTGAATTAGATTACATTGGTAAGCTAATGCTCTGATCATAGATGTCTAATCTACTTCACCTAATTCTCAAATAAGAAAAGTCAAAAGGATACCTCTCAGCTAGTGTAGTCCTGTCAAAGACACGACGATTTCCATCCACTAATTGCATCAGTACTGGGACAGCCAGATGATGTTATAACAAGAATACATATTTTTGCTGGAGTATCTAAAGACAAAGATGATGGATGTGCAATACAAAAAAATAAATCAATAGTCCAAAGCTATGGGCCTCACAAAATCAATTTTGTTGCCTAGAGTGTTCTTCAAAAACTATGAAAAAAGCAACATCTTGAAATGAGATGAAATGATATAACAGAATAGTAACTGAAAGACCTGAAGCACTTTAATCACCTGAGTATTTTGGTGGTTTAATCACACTGCAATATTTATGTTCCCACCGGTATTATTCCATTATATGGGACTTTAATCTGTTTTCCTTGAGGGTAAGAGAGAAATGCCAAAAGAAAATTGTTATCCATACAACGCGTTCCCTCTTTCCCAAGTTTCTCTCTCACCACTACCTGCTGTTTTTAGGGTTTATTTTTATTAATATAAGAAGAGAAAGTCAGGTGCAGAGTACATTTCTTCGATTTTGGCAACCTCACACTGACTTTCACAGAAATATTTTTCTCAGAACAGAAACACTAACTGAGCACAAAAATTAAAACATTCTCAATAAACAAACATATCAACTTAAAATTATCTGGATGCGAATCCAGATTTCACATGCATATTTAAAATTTAAAAAATGCCACCTTAATAAATGTAACAAGCTGAAATCATATATCTCCTCAAACTTAGGGCAAATTTGTTTGCAAACATATATAAAAAGAGAATTATGCAGACAACTAATATTTTCTTCACAATTATTTAGTGTGTCCTCTGAAAGTAGTTCTATGTGAACTCAGAAGTGTAAGTTAATCTGAAGAAACCACTTCTCAATCTCAACAGCCAACTACAAACCAACCGTCTGAAAAACATAGAAATTAATTACCCAGAAGAAACAAATAACTGCTAGCTGGAGGGGCAGTAGTCAAATTTTAAACAATTTACATTATAAGGGGCAGATCCAAAGAAAGCCTCAATATCTAGAGAACAAATGTAGGTATCTCAACTCACTAGAAACTAAATCAGGAGCCTGAGAAGAGTGACAACGTCCATAGGGAGCTGCTTATAGCAAATCAATTGAAAATGAGAAATTCAGGCACACGTATGAACTCTGCTCACCCAAAATTTAAAGGCCTTTATCCAGAATTGTACAATGGCAAGTGAAGTTCTGATCTACCCATGACAGCTAGGGAACTGTGAACTTATGGATATGTAATTCCACCAAACTGGGACATGTGCTAAACTAGCTGATTCTGTGGGTAATATTTTCTAGATGAATCTGTGCCAGCCTGCCCCGTCCCTTATGGTGTGGTTTGCTTAGGTTCAGCAAAGAGTTAAGAACTCCTACCCAAAGAATAAATTATACATGAAGCAGTTACACAAGTCAAACAGCAGTTGAGAACTGTGGGTTCTAGTTCCAGCTTGCATAATTGTACATGCATTTTATTTTTTAAAAAATAGCATAAAATAGAACTATAGAGTGTTTAGGCTGGAAAAGACCTCTAAGATCATGAAGTCAAACCATGAACCTAACCCCATCAAGTTCACCACTAAATTATATCCCAAAGTGCCACATCTGCAAGTCTTTTGAACAGCTTCAGAGTTGGTGATCCCACTACTGACAGTCTGTCCCAATGTTTGATAACCCTGTCCATGAAGAAACTTGTCCTAAAACCCAATCTAAACCTTCCCTGACACAACCTGAGGCCATTTCCTCCTGTCCTATTTCTTGTTACTAGGGAAAAGTGACCAGCCTCCATCTTGCAACAGCCTCCTTTCAGGCAGTTGTAGAGAGCAAATGAGATTCCCTCCAAGTCTTTTTTTTTTTTTTCCAGGCTAAACACCCTCAGCTCCCTCAGCTGCAAAAAGATTTGTGCTCCAGACTCTTCCCCAGTTCCACTGCCCTTCTCTGGACACACTCCAGCACCTCAAATGTCCCTCTTACAATGAGAGCCCCAAAACTGGACCACAGGATTGGAACTGTGGCCTCACCAGTGCTGAGTACAGAGGGACGATCACTGCCCTAGTCTTGCTGACCACACTATTGCAGATACAAGCCAGGATGCCACTGGCCTTCTCTGCCAAATGCCAAACAAGCCAGAAATAAAGGTGCAAGCAAAATAAATTAAAATAACTATGCATGTTGTGTTTTGTTGTTAGTACTATAGTTGTGCGTTAGATTTGCTCAAAGCATGCTCCCACTATGGACGTCTCAGGTAACTTAAACACTTCCTTGTCTCATTTGGAGGCCAGATACACACCTGCTGATATCAAGACAGGTAGTAGCATCCAGTATAAACAGACATGCAGATGCTACTGTAATTCTGCACAAGTCCGGTCCTGAATGTCCCAATCTTCCTCAAACATGCTATTTCCAAAGGTAATTACTTCCCAAAAGAACACAAATTGAACAAATGTATTAAAGCAAAGCATGATACGAACTCTTAACTCTATGGAAATTATGTTTCACTGACATATATACCCTCACTCCTGGTACTTTCTGAAAGCTCTGATTAATTGCCAAACAAAATGCTGATTGAGGCCTACAAGCCCTTTCATGTTATATCCATTTCACAGATGTTTCTACTGAAGCACAGGAAGAATTTAATGTTTCCATATTTTACTTTTCCATGAGTTTTCTGTGAATTCAGAAGTCCTAACTCACATACACCTCGTTTGTAACTCAATAGAAAACTCATTTTCTTGAGTCATAATATCTAAAAAAATTAAAAACTGAAAAGGGAAAAAGAAAATATTGGATGTAATGTATCATCCTCTGACATGGGAAGATTTCATTTTACTTTTATCAAAAATTCAAGATGCTGAATTAATTAGACTATTAACACATTAAAAGTAAGTGCTAAGTGTGAATAGCTTCAATTTAATCACAGCTGAATCAGTTCTATTTTGCACAGACTTCTGCTGTATTTTCAGCTAAGAAATTAGACAGTAATTAGAAATTACTGAGCAATTATGATCCAAGTGTGATGATTCTCCCAGTGTGTTAGAAAGTACCTGACAGAGTATTGATTACACATTAGAAGTTTACTATATAATCAGCTTAAAATTACATGTTTTGTATTGAGGACACTAAAGCCACAAATGCTCCAATACAGGTGGATGTTGGTAACTCCCAATTTCTGAGCTTCAGGGTTCCAGTGAATCTTTGTAGCTCCATATGCAAGAATGGTCATAGAAATAAAATGAGATTGATCAGTGCAAAACAAGGTGAGACAACAGATAATAATGGTTGAGGATCACTTTCCTGCTTACTCAATTACAACATAAAGCACTATTTTGTGAGATTTTTACTTTCAAGATGAGATTCAGTATGAGAGATTTTTGAAAAACACCATTAAAAGACCATCAGTGGATGTCATAGACAAGAAATGTTTTGATGTTCTTAAAAACATTGAAGAATATTTGTTAAATAAATATCCTTAGAACTGTAATTCACAGAAAGCCTGTTGAAATAATATCATTAATCACAGTTGGGAATGACAAAAATATATTTTGCTTCTCACCAGTATGGTAATAACATTTTTCAGAGTGCAATCAATCTGTCTTCATGTGCTTAAAGAGGTGATTTACCGGCAGATGCCATATTGGGAAAACCACAATATTTTTCATTAAATGTTGATGAATCAGAACATTTTGAATCCTCTTGTACTAAAAGTATATATTAAAAAAAAAAACCCAGAAAATTTATCAAAACTAATTTTTTCACTTAGATCTGTGTTGTCATGGTGGTCTTATTCCTTTCAAGTATGTATCATTAAAGGCACATCAGAATCTTTGTTTTCAAATTTCAGAAATGATAACTGAAGGAATTCAAAGAAAGCTTAGAAATAATGAAAATCTTGCAAAATATGCATAGGAATAGGAAGAGTAAGTGTCAAAATGAAGTATAAGAACAATGTGAAAAGCAGATGTAGAATACAGTTTATGTTACTAGTATACTAGCATGGCTTATTAATAATCTTAAGGCATTAAATGGCTTTTTATGAAAATTTCAACCATGAATCAACTAACTGTCTGTGAACCTCCATACCTAGTTTAAAAGAAAATAAAACAACAAAAAAGAAAAGCTAAAGCTAGTAGCACTGGAACTCTGAGAGAAGTTTGTGAGAATAGTCTGAAATCTCAGAGTATATGAGAAATTATAAGAACTCAAATGCATTGTTTTGTAACATTGATGTTCAAGACATCTGGGGTTTTTCTTGTTTGTGTTTTTTTTTCTTAAACCTGATTTCTGAACACAGAGTTGACAAAATGCAAAGTATTTTAGAACCAGTCTTACTTTTGAAGGGACTTTTTTATTTCCCAGAGGAAGAAGCAAACAGTTGAAATGTTCTTGGGAAGAGATATTTTTTTGAGCATGTTCAATCACATGAAAGGATAATTGCTGCTTCTTACTAGTAACTATGCACCATTTGGAGGAGCATCACTGCCTGTGATACTCAAACTCCCAACTCAGGGAGGACTTGTACCTCTAGGCACAGTCTTTTGCTTTTGCCATTTGACATTAGGTCCTGCTTCTTCCTTTAGAGTCTACGCAATATTATTGCATTTTGTAAAATAGAGTTCTCCAAAGTATGTGAAGTGCCTTTCAGACAAGAGAATGCTTTTTCCCAAGTGTTTAGCTGCTGTAAAGTATGTAGTATAATTCTGCTTTGTGGCTTCACATTTGGTTGAATGCTACAATACAGCTACCTCAGGTATTCTCAGTCGTACCTCTAAAATTTTATTTTCAAGGACAGGCTACATAGGTAGAGACTGTCCAAAGTTTATGTTAGCTTTAAGTTACTGATAGTGTCAAGGCAATTTTATTGCAGCCAAAAGAATCTTCAGTCAGAATCTTCAATCTGCCCTACTCCCACTTCACAGTGACTCTAACAAGTCACAGATGAAATTACCATGCTGGAGAAGTACCTTGCACAGTGCAGCGGCACCCCAAAATTCTCTCTTTGAGGCCTGTAAATACTAATAATATTTTTGTTTCATCTAACTTTATTTTATTTGCAAAACTGTTCTTGCTCTGTATAACATAAATTGATAACATGAAAATAACTGTTAAACTAAATAGATGAAATTTTCATTTACCAGTCAGGAAATCAAAGAGGAGAATTTTGCTGTTCCTACAAGTCTAATCTTTTTAATGAACAGGTTTCTGTTTCAGATATCATTCTGGCATAAATGCACCCTAATACATATTCCAGGCTCTGAAGACTCCTTTTTTATTTTTCTGTTCTGTCTGCTTTCATAAAACAACCAACTTATTGTATTTGTTTTTAATAATAGATAATAATTAATGTGAATTTAGATAATTCATAGATTTATAAAAGACAGCTTAGAAAATAACACACACAAAAAGATATGGTATTGTGATCCAAAAGAATACTTCCATTTGTGTCTACAGAGTTTTCTTTCCCTCTTCACAAGATTTAAATGAGTTTTACAAGAGTACTTTACCTTATACATTTAAACGACAGTGGCATTACAGAGTATATAATAAGACTTAGTAAGCATTATCACAACATTTTTCGTTTCTTATCTTATATAGTAGCAAATTGGTCTAACAGTCCCTATGTTAGGAAGCTTGCTTGGAGACTGTCAGTGTCCTCCTGGTCTCCAGAAAATAGACAAAGAGCTGCTGTATCACAGCACTACTCCTTTTCCTCAGTCACTGGAATATACTCATGTTCCCTTCCCTTGCTCTCCTGCCAGCCTTATGGCTCTGGCTAACAGTTTCAGCAGAAAGCTTCAACCCTGGTTCAGAGCACACCCTGGCCAGACAGTGAGGGTGCTCTCAGGACATGAGTGGTACCATCACCTGCAGAACTTTGCTCTTTTATGTCTTCATGCTCTGCAACAGGGCACTTGGGCACCCGAGGGAAAAGAAACATCTACTGAAAGTCAGGGCCTAAGTTCCAGAGAGGGCACAAATTCAGACACACCAAATATGCTTTGTGCACAAAAAAGCCCCTTGCTCACTAACAAGACTCTTCAGAAATTAATGGAACACTCTCCTCTGGCTTTCACACAGACTGTGCCAGGGGGCCTGCATCTTCCCCCTGGCATTTATAACTTAGATGGTATTGATTTATTTTAAACTTGTATCTTGTGACTCACATGGGTGAACGTGTTTTATATGTTTTCAATGATTAAAACTCGTAATTTATTTTTCATCAATGCTCTCGTTTTTTTATAATTTACAAAAAATTACCAATAGCAATGACACGTGTTTTATTAAACAAGCAATATATTCTTTTTTATGACATTTCTGAGCCTCCACCTAAACATATGGAAATCTTTTGTACCTAAAGAGTTTTGGATTGGGAGTTCCAGAGCTTCACATAACACACATTGCATGAAGAATCATTTTGGTTTGTACTAAACTGGTCACCAGGTAACTTGAACTTAAGGTCAGTTGACCTTAACTTCTTAACAATAATTTTTCAATTCTTTTTTTTTTAATATTTTCTTAACTATAAGCTTGTTTACCGAGAGTGGTATTCACAGATTCTGAATTTGGGAAAGAGTTCCCTTTATCAGATAAATACCGATCTAGTGAGGTGGTAATGACTAAAACACGGCTTCTTCCAGTTTACATAATTCTGGACAAACTTCCACAGTGTCTGACTTAATAGACTGCAAATCATACAAGTCCAGGAAGCTGCACCACAGTTCTTACCTTCACAAGCTATACACAAAAGAAGAAAGAAGTACACTTACCCCATCTTTCACCTATATCAATAAATAGTGAGGAAAATAGCCCAGATCAGTCTGCAATTTCCTTATAACTGGGAGCAAACACCTGCACCCCGGCTGCCTATTAGCTTATGTGAGACAGAAAGAGAAGGAAAGGACCCTGCATTTTCTGCCAAACACCAGTGAAGGAGGAATGAAACAATCTTTTTCTGGAAGGAGGAGACAGAGGTATTCCCTGTCATCCACATACATGTACTGAGTAAGTTGAACAGTTTCACATGGTAGGCCTTGCAAATAGCATCTATTTCTTTCCTGGTAATAGTAAAGTTTCAAAATGTTTATTTCTAAAAAAGTAATGACTTAATAAAATCAGTTAATTTTGAACTACTGTTTTTCATTTAATTTGGGGGCTTTAGCTCCTAAATGTCAAATATAATGATTTAGTGTAGTTCCATATAGGTGAAAATTAACAAAACACAGATCTTATGAAAATATGTTGAAAATCTATTTTATTTTGCGCACAATGTAATCAAAACTGAAGATACATTTAGATTGTGTTTAATGCCTTGCCAAGTTATGTACCTGGCTACACATGAATTTTCCCTATTATTCATCTGAAATCACTGTGGAAAAGCCCAGTCAAGAGAATTTATGGGCTACTTCAGGCTGAAATTTGGAAAAAGCATGTGTGGTATATTCATTAATCAATGAGAGTAATTTTTACAGTCTTGCTTTGTGCCAGATACAGTAATTAGATCTGTTAGGGAGAAATCTTCCAATTCATGAGAAGTCCTACCAAAATTGCTTAAGTTCAGCCAACAGATTTCACTCATAACCTTTCATCCCACAACTTCTGGAAAGTCACAGCTGTCATCAGAAATAACTTGCATTTGTGAAATTCCGTGTTACAGAATTTTTCTTACTAAGTAAAACAAAGTCAGAAATGTACACATATTTAAACAGATCTAAAATGTAAATTTCATTTATGCCTTCAAGTCAGTCTCTGAACAGGCATTATTCAGTCTGATTTGAATCTTAGTAAAGAGTGAGTATAAGGTATTATATTCTGTATGTAATGCATGTATGTGGTAATGCAAACAGAAACTATAATAGGAAGGAGTCCTGCAGGGAACTATTAAAATGCCATGAAATTCATGAAAACTCTCTTTTGAAAGCTTGTGAGGAATTAATTTCTTTTCATCTATACGGCCACAAGTCAATAATAGAAATTTTAAAGTCTGTAACTTTGTAGGTAATTGAAAGTATGTACAGATAGATTTGCCACCAAAAATATTTTAAAAATTAATTTGGCAAAAGAAATATACATCTTACTGATTTCAGCTGATGACTGTGGTGTAAATGTATTCACAGTATATAGAACTCATAGTACCAGTTATTAAAGACTGAAACTGGTGAGGTCTGCACTACAAAGAAAACACATACTTAACTGTACATATAAATTAGTGCTAAATTTCTCTATAATAAAGCCTGCTAAGTGTGCAGCAATAATTTCAAACTTCACTGTTTTGCTTGATATTATCTAACTTGAAATTCTTCTACAACATGGGTTCTCTCGACCCTCAAATTAATTAGTTTGATCTCTACTTTTATTTTTAATCTTTCCTAAACCTTCTGGTAGCAGCAAATTGCTTGTGGAGAGCACAGAATTGAATAAAACAGCTGGACTAAACTAATGTGTTGGAGGGAGGAAAAAACCTTTGCAATTTATTAATGTATTCAAAAGACTGTTACAAACTTTACAATTTAATTATTGGAAGATTATAGAACTGCTTCACTGCTTCTGTACTGTGTTAAATAAACTGTACGTGCAAGGAGTAATAAATGAAATTGTTAATTTCAGTGCATCCCTAGGGAATAGTAAGAGGGGGAGTTTACATTATTTAGAGCTCCAAATGGATTTGAGTTTATATACAGTAATAAATCTTAACTACATTGTTAATTAACCCTGCCTCAAGCCCCTTTTTGCCTTAGGAGTTGAAAGACACAGTGTCTGTTGTTAGGATAACTCACCATCCATGTTCTTAAAGATGCTTAGGACTGGGAGAATTTGCCGATAATAGGGCACCAAGGCCTCCCCCACCCCTTCAGCTGACACCACCAGGTGCTGGATGACTTTCAGTGTGGTGCAGAGGACCTGTCGGTTACGAAGGTTCAGAGCATCTGTGATGCAAAAAGAACAACAGACAGAAAGCAGAATTAATTTCTAAAATGTAGAGGGAGGGGGAGGAGTCCTCTAATGGACAAATTTAATTAAACTATACTCTGTTGGGAATTGTAAGTGGGCCTTTATTAGCCCAGCTTAGAAAGATCCCAAAGATGGATTGCAGTCCCGATGTTATAAAACACTGCCTTGTCTGATTGTTATTTGTTCCCACAATTTGTGCTGACTCTTCAGTAACCCAAAGAATGCAGCTCATTATTCCCTCACACAGCCTCTATAATACTGGCGTGGTCCAAACAAATGAAAAATAAATGTTCAGTAAGTACCACTTGGGGCCAATGGAACTATACAACTGCAAGACAACCTGCAAAGGTTGACAACAGATGCATTCTAGTGCAACAATTGGTGTTTGTATGTTTGTGCTCATTTATTTCATGATAATTTTATTCATTCAACTGACAATTCCTACTATTCTGAGAATCACTACAATGAAACAAATGTTTATAGAAAAAAAAACACAAACGAACCTTGTAGGCTTTTTTCAAAAGAAAAACATTCCAGGGGAAAAAAAAAGGTTTTGTCTAGCCTACTTAGATGTTTCTCTTAGCTTTCAGTGTCATGCTTCTAATCTTATGACATTATGACACTTCATAAAAACCTCTTGTTTCTTCTCTCTTAATTTTATTAAAAGCAAATACTTTGCATTCTCAGTTGTAATTAAAAATGAGTCATGCTTGAAATATGTATATTTTTTTCCTTGCAAAATCTATCTATTTATAAAAGTATATCTGAAATTATGCAGCTGGATAAATTAGTCAGTGGTTGTCAAATTTGATATGGTTTTGTATATCAGTCTAATACTCCAGTGTTCTGCCTGATTACATAGATTTCTACATCACTGCACTGGGACAGAACTGGAAAAGATCTCATATTCATTACTGTGTTTTATAAACACAGAAATACATAAATATGTGATTTGAGACACCATAACAAAGTAAAAGCATTTAGAAAAAATTGTAGCAAAGAACACAACAAAATTTGAAGAGGAGTTAATAGTAACTTCTTCAAGAACTGCCTCTTCAAATGGAAGTATTAGGATTGACAACATCTCTTTTCATTGCAGAGGTGCTGGAGCTAGATGATTTTTAAAGGCCCCTTGCAACCCAAACCATTCTATGATTCTACGATTCTATGATTCAGTATTTCCTGTGCTGAGTTTTACCAGCGCACAGGAATGCCATTTCAGTGGGGAATGAAACAATATTTTCACAAAGAAGCAGTGTCAATTTTTCTATCTTTTTAAGGAAATGCATTGTACTCCATCTGCTTCTGCTGCTTATCACATGCCTGCTGAATGTTAAAAATCAGAGCTAGATCCCCAAACCAAGGGCAGGGCAGATTTGTTCTGTGAATGGACAGAGACAATTCTCAGAAAATCAACTAGTTAATAATGTCCCTTCATGCCTCTTGGCATGGTTGTGAACGTCATGTTGAACCTACTGCTAGAAAACAGAAAGCCCAAGGTATAAAGATACTATTACACCTCCTGTACTGATAAATGAAAATACAGATTGGATTTCATATCTCTTATTTTCTACAATAGTCCCTACCAGACTGCACTTAATTTTATATTGTGTCTGAGCATAATAATGTGTGGACAGGAAGCCAAACAATGCAGCATGCTCACATTAAGTTCCAGCAAACAGGCTGGCTATTTCAAATTATGCTTTTGTGGATAGATGATCTAAGGCTGCTTTAGTGAAAAGAGACACCCAGATAGAATTTTAAAGATTGGGTCCAAGTGTCTGATAGGAAAATACTCCTACCAGAGTATTTTAGAGAGAAACAGGCATTATTCATTTTCATGAAAGAGTGGTTGGAAGAGGAAGTTTTGGGCTTCCAACATATAGATGTGTTCCCTCACACACATAAATAATGGCTAAATAATACAGAAATTGTCACTAACAGTGTTAATTCTCAGTACAATAGTTATGTCATGCATACAGCATGAGTTTTTATATTGAATTTTATTATTACAAATTATTAAAAATAATTATTCATACACGCACAATTAATTAAGGGATAAAAAAATTTATCATTGACAAAAATCACCGCTTCCTAATTTTTAACAAATTGTACCCACTCCCAGGAATTGTACTTCTGGACTATAGAAGCTGTCCCAGACTCTGAGGAACCTTATTTCTAGGCATGTCATTTCATGTAGATTATGTCATGTAAGTGGAAATGGCTAGGAAGAACTTCTGGATGGATCCCATTTGATGCCACAGATTTGTCTCTGTCCAAATGGAGCAGTAGGTACCAGCCTATTTCTCCTTGGATTATGGGGGCTTCATTCGGCTCCCCATCCCTATCTCCAGCTCAGGGGTATTCAGGGTATTCTGAGAATAACTGGTTTTACAATTCAAGGTGGAGGCAAAGAATTAAGTACCTCAGCCTTTTCCTCATCCTTTTTCATTATGCTTCACCCTACGACCAGTAAAAGATTTGAGATACATTCTCCTTAGCCCTCCTTTTGCTTCTGATATAGTTATAGAAACATTTTTACTACATTTTATGGCAGTAGCCAGATTAAGTTTTACTTGGGCTTTGGGAGTTCTAATTTTCTCCCTGCAAAACCTTATAACAACCTTCTAGTCTTCTTGAGTTGCCTGCCCTTTCTTCCAATGGTCATAGACTCTTTTTTATCCCCTGAATTCCAAGTGTCTCTGTTCAGTTAGGTCCATCTGCTGGCTCATTTTTCATCACATGGGGACAGTTTTCTCCTGAACCTGTAAGATTGTCTCCTTGACGAACATCCAGCCTTCCTGGACCCCACTGCCCTTCAGGACTGCCTCCCAAGGGTCTCTCATGCTCTCATGTCAATCATGCTCCTGAGCAGGCCAATGTCTGCCCTCTCCAAGTCCAAGGCAGCAGTTCTGCTGACCTGTCTCCTTACTTTGCTAATTAAAAAGTCTATCATTACATGAACACTGTGCCCAAGATGGCCTTCTGTCATCACATCACCCACAGGGATCTCCATCCCCTACCTCTACCGAAACATGACTGAAGGGCTTCTCTGGCACTATCCCTCGAAGAGTAACATGCTGCACCCAGGCTTATCTCTAGTGAACCCTATTTGATCCCTTTCCCCCTTCAAATCTAATTTAAAGCTCTTTCAATGAACACTGCTAACTCCTGTACAAAGATCCTTTTCCCCTTCCAACACAGGTACCAGTAGGCCTCATGTCATTTAAACCAATCCATGATCCAATAACTCCAAATCCTGCCAGTGACACCAGTCTCAGAGCCAGATATTGATCTGCTGGCTCGTTCTACTTCTTTCCTTGTCATTCTATGCAACAAGAAGGGTAGAGAACAGAACTACTTCCACTCCTGATCTCTTGAACTATACCGAGCCTTGAAGTCTCGGTTGTCCTCAGACGTCTTGTTTGGACTTTATCACTGCATGCCTAAAAAGTAAATAATGGATAATAATCTGAGGGCCATCTGAGGGGAGGAAGCTTTGTCTTCACATCTTTAATCCCTGTGGACCCCAGACTTTTCCAAGAAGTGGGTTCAGTCTGCATATTGAGCCTTCTGCTAGCTGCTGATGGGACTGTCCCATTAAAATGACCAGTTGACTCTTATTTTATGGAAGCAGTTTTGATGCAGGGCAAAGGTTAACTTAACATTTGTGAAATCCTCATGCTAGATGAGCATTATGCTTGCTGCTGTTTGGTACCACTTGCAGAGTCTTGTATCTATTGTATTAGGGCAGCTGGCAAGCTGGAGCGGTCCCAGAAGAGATGCACTTGTGGTGCCAGCAAAGGAACTTGTCACCATTGCCGCCCCATCTCTTGAGTCATTCCATTTTCCCAGGTGGAGAAAGGACAGGGAACCCGTGTTTTTGCCTGTGTCTTCTCAGAGAAGACAGGGTATAATATCAGTAGTCTCTCTCTCTCACTCTCCTCAGCCTACCCACCTCCTCCTGGAGCTCTGTCACTAAGCTAAGGAGTTCCTCTGCCTGGGTGCACCTCCCACAGCTGTGCTCATTGCTGCCTGCTACTGGTATAAATGAAGGGCACACACTGCAGCCTGCAGAGGTATGGCTGCAGATGAGTGTGGTAGAATCAAACAGACTGAGAATTTGAGCCTCAATCCCTTCAAATTGCAGAAATCAGAATTGTGTGTTAGGAAAACACTTGTAAATATCAAAAGAAAGACCATTATAACTACAGAACTGTTGTTATTCTTCTTAAATATTTTGACTGTGCCATGCATAGCAGTCAACCAGCTCCTGGCTTGATTATATTAGGCAGTTTATAAATATTCAATTAGAGGCAGTCCCTGTCCCAAAGATACACCACTTTCAAATATCTGTTTATCTTTTAAAAATCTGGTAATTGTTTTCTGTGTATTACTATCACTATAGACCATTCTCCCACAAGAATAAAAGGAAGAAAATATTACTGCAATATACAAAAAAAGCGCATTCCAGTACCCTGGAAAATATAAGTGGTATCCAAAGATTAACAGAAATTGAAGGAAGTACTAGAATCCTTACACAGGCATAAAGCAGACCATTTAGAAATCTTGGTACACTACAGCTACATAGCCCAAATGAAGGAAAGATGTATAATATCCAAAGTATTTCAATTCAGAAAACATTCTAGACTGTTGTCTCTTGACCTAGAAGTCTGCTGTAAAACATGGATCTTCACAATAACAGCAAAGTGCACAACTGGTTTGCTTCTTAGTTAAGTTAAAGGTACCTTTCTGCTCCCTAAAGGGTTTTGAGAGGACTTTCCTCTCTCATTGGTACTTATTTCTCTTTGGTCATTTAGACTACAGTAACATTCTCTTAAGCAGTAAAAAACTCCAACCCAATAAATTGACTCTGCTACTTGGTAGTTTTGATGTTTTCTCTTTTAATGGTACCAAATGGAAGATTTTGCTTCTGATTTAGGATATTGTAAATCTTCCAGCTTAAATGATTGCTCAGTTGAATATATAATACTAAGATACTTAGTATCTTAGTTTGTTCTGTTTCTACCATTCAAAGCCAAAGTAAGAGGTAATTATGAAATTTGAAAGCATACTTAAAACACCATAGTGCTCTTTATTAAAGCAATGAGACCTTATAAGATAACCAATTCACTGACTTCAGTGAATGTTCATTCACTGTGTTTTTAATTTCAGATATATTTTATTGGCAATTTGTGTAAATTGATGTAAATTTAGTGGGGTTTTTTGTTAATTTCCATTTAGAGCAGAAACTTTCCTTAAGATAGATGCCACTTGTTTGCTTATCCATTTGGCTAGATCTTTACATACAAAGAAATAGAAATTACTATTTTAAAACCTTCAAGTCTTTTTCTTGAGGAACACTTCTAAAATCTCAAAGAAATGACCCAGAAGTTACATAAGTTTTTTTTTTTTATTTTTATGTGGCAGTTTGGAAAATCATATCTCCGTCCCAGAAGTTGTCTATAACAGAAGCCACAGCTCTCATCTGATAGATGAGATTGATAGATTCTATAAGCCAGGAAACATGACAGCATTTCTCACAATACACAGTGGATCTTTTTCATGACACAATGTAGTTCCACAGAAGAGATCCAATCAGAACATTCTCTCCCAGACAGCACGTTGATATCCTGAGCTTTATAGAATCAAATCAATTTTCCTAAACTTCTGTCTCTTCTCTATATACTAACTTTAGATTTTGGTCATTATATTAAAGGTTATGTTGATAATTTAATTCTCTTCAACTACTTTTTCAAATATACCTGTGAACCTATCCTTAGAACTATTTTCTATTTAGATATCACCAGCAAACGTTAAAACCAATTTATTTTGCCTTTGTGTTTCTCAGTTAATTGGTAAATGAGGCAACAGTTTTAGAAAATTCTTTGCCTGAAGTAGAACAAGATACATAGAGTAGGTATCCTGTGAGGTAACAAGCACTCAGGATAAAAATGCTTGACTGTTGTGATCTACTTAATCTTGTTGATGAGGGGCTTCTTTTAAATTCACAGACTCAGGTTTAAAGAAGTCCTAATATGAAGTGTTCTCAAAATGCAATTGATTAATGTGATACATACTACTCTAACAAACTTTTGTTCAAAATCTTCAAAATCCATAAAACTTAACTACTTGTACTTATATGATAGTATTATGCCAAACTTACAGAACAATAATGAAGACTGTTACAAAACACAGTGTTTCAATCAAGAGTCAATAAAAAACAGAGTAAGATCATTGTGTTCTGTACTTTTTAGAAGTCCAGTAAGAGCCTAATCCAAATAACAATACAGAGGCACAAAAACTTCTTTCTGTACAACTGTAAGAGTGATGTGTTACAGTGGAATGATGGAAAGGAGAAACAGGGGGTAAGGCATGAAAACCTTATGCCAATTTTGTCATCAAAGACTTTTTTTTTTTTTTTTTGTAAAGCCAAAGTCTAAGGCACAGAAAAGACTAAGATCCATAAGTGAAACACTGATGCTTGCAAGAAACATGATCTAGCAGAATATGGAAGAGAAAGTCAGTGGCTTTTTTCAGCTTTAGTTGTGCTTCTAGTTGTAGAATTTTACTAGATCAGCTCCTTTAAAGCTTGAATTCTATTAACATTTGTGGGCTCAGTTTAATTATATAGTATAAAGAATACTTAGAAGAGAGTCAAAAAACCCTGCTCATTGACTACACAAGTCTACAGTTTCTATCCATTCCTAGATGTACATTCCTTCCTCTGTGCTAAGATACTAAAAGTGCACCGAGTACCCATCCTCCTGATAAAAACAGGTCTGTTATCAATGAAACAAAAAAAGGTCTGTGGAATCAATGTAGTACTGCCAGCTGTACTGCAAAACTTGATATAGCATTCTAAATGTCCTCTAGATCCTTGAAGAAGAAGAATGTGGACAAGTAAAACCTGATAATACAGTGTCCTTAGACTTTCAAAAGTTTTTTGATACGTCCCTCACTGAGCCACCCTGGCTTCCATAGAAATAAACAATGACTTAGAGAGACAGAGAAACTGATGGCACAAAAAATGATCACAGAGAAGGAGTATCACTAGTAGGGCCTTGCAAGAATCCATGCTGAAGTTCATGTTTTTCACTAATCCACAGGTGATTTGGAAGAACTTTTACTGATGATAACGAACATTTTGATGATATCAAGTTATTCCAGATGCTAAAGACAAGGACTGACTCTGAAGAATTGTAAAAGGACTTTACAGTACAGAACATCTGAGTGATAAAGTTGCACATGAAATTCATTACCAATAAATGCTAAATATTAATATATTTATAAATTCAGGAAAGAATAGCTCTAACTCCAACTTTAAAAGTCAGAGATGTTAATTGCAGATTTCACTTTCCAAACAGGGATGAGATTTATCTTTATTGAATAAGAAAGTTTATCCTCACAGACAAGAGTAAAGAGGAGTAATAAAGGATCTACTTCCTATATCATTTGAAAATACCTGAAATTTTGAGCAGAAGAATCTAAAATAAACCTAATTGCAATTACTTGTATTGCTTGATGAAATGCTTTAGTATCTGAACATCAGGACAATTAAAAAAAAAAACAGAGACCTTTGCTTTCTTTAAAAGCCTTTAAAATCTATAAAAGCACACTTGCTTACTTTTGTCTTTCAGTTTGTGATCTTAATAAACAGAACTGGTTCTCAAGAGCAACAGTTAGCCAGGAGGAAAATTACAATTACATTAGCATTTCAACTTACTTTCTGTAGGTGATATAAATCAACTTACATGATTTGCAGAAAGAAAATGACAACAGACCAGAAAGCTATTCCATAAAAATATTGCAGTATTTTGTGAAAGGAATTATTTGACAGTCATTAAATACTCCTAAATACAGTGAAGATATGTGAGAAATGTAACTGTGCTTAGAAAAACTGCTAGCAACACATTCGGCTCTACATATCTAAATGCAAAGTGACACTGATTTGCCATTAAATGAGAATTAACTATTCTGTAGTCCAAGACAACATTTTTAATGCAAATAGAATGAACAATTAAAAAACAGAAATCAGGTGCAAACAGAATGTGAGCAATAAGAAAACAGAAATCAGTTTAATTCAGAAATTTATTAAACATTAAAAAGGACTTGTAGGTGGCACTGAGGGAGGAATGCTCTATTCAGTTCCCTAGATCTGACTCACAAAACCCCCTAGTTTCCTTAATGAAACATTTTTAACAAAGTTTAAGGTGTATCACAGCAGTTATATTTAACAGCATGGTAAAAGCCTCAGAAAGGAAAACTTCAGTGTCCCTTAGGATGGAGATTATTCTTTTTGGACTCAATCAGAAGAACTGGTCTGCTGACTGGAACTGTGTAGAAACAATACTTCCTTTGAAGTTAGAAATGCAAAGATGTGAGCTTTCTGACTTTTAGGCCGTAATTCAGATTGCCTACACATCCGTTTTAGGATTCACAGCACAGAATAGAAAAGATTCTGGCAAGTGGGTGATCCAAGACACTTAAGTGTTTAATTTCACATTATTATCTTCATTAGCAAAGCTAGATGAAGATCTTCCTATTGATCATTTCTACTGATTCACACCAATGTCTGTGCATTGCTGTAGTGTTTCTTCATTTGTGGCAATGCATTTATAAATTAGACCATTGAAATGATCTGACTTTAAAAGTAATGCCATTCTAAAATTGTTTTATATTTATTTCAGAGTTGGGTTCTTTGTATTTTTTTTAACACATCTAGATGAGTGTATCACCAATTTGCTCCACAAACAATTGCGTTAGCAAAGGTCAGAGTGTGGGAGCTGGAATTTGAAAACTCCTATAACTACATTGCCAGCAAAACAAATGTGAATGGTAGCATGTTCACTGCCTCTGAAAGGAGAGGAGTGTTGCATGACACTGTGTTGCATGACCCTGATGTTACTCATAGAAATAATAGGTGCAGAAACTTCTGGCTCCCTCAGCCTTTATGTCTGTGCGTGTATTTCCTGCAGAGAACACTGGGGATCCCTGAAGTCAGGAATCTGAGAGTCGCAGAAACCTAAGCAAAAGGACTAAGTCGCAGAAACCTAAGCAAAAGCTTTAAGCTTTTCTGATCCATTCAGTACAGGAAATGTAACATTAAAAATAATAATTTTCTCCCAAAATGAGAATTTTATCTTAAAATTTACTCATATTTGCAATAATCTTCATGTGGCGTTCAGGCTGTCTGTCATGTCTTACAGCTTAATTAGCAACTTTTCAAAAATTTACATCATATAAATACAATTTATGGATTTTTCTCCTACACGTTCACCTACTTTTTATTGGGATAATGAGCTGAGGAACAACAGGAAGAATCTTGTTTCCACCGTGCTCCAGCATGTCATGGACTCCTTGACGTGCAAAAAACTCATATGGAAATTCCGTTTCACAAAGCCCATCAAAGAACAAAGGAAGAAAGTAATGATAGTCCAGATTTTCAATCTCTACCTGAAAATACAAAATAAATAGATAAATGCAATTTTTCAGTATTAATACAATGTGATGAGGCCAACAGATAATTCGTGCCACCTATACAGGCACGTTTAGTAAATAATAATTCATTTTTTATTACTGCAGAATATATTGAATCCCAAATATGGTTTATGACAAGATATTAAAATACAGAAATATTAGATCTAAAGAAGAGAATGAAAGTTAATACACTCCCATATATTTTCACTTTTTGACAAGTCAGTACCAGATTCTTATATTCTTTCTTACACACTTTACTTTGCAGGTTACTCCTAGGAATCAAACCAGTCATTTTAAGAACAATACTCTGCCTCTTTCAAAAATATTTGATATATCTTCACCTGGACTCTCAAAACAACAAATAAAAGAATCCTGTAAGCAACAAATATCCATCACAGCATAAATATTAGTACTTGTACATAATTCCCTAATTTGTTGAATATTAACCTAGTTTATTTCCTACTAATTTCAAGAGCAGAATTATAAGGAAATTCCATGGTTCTCTACTGTGAAGAAAAGGTAGAGAAATTATGTACCTATTTTTAATAGGAATTTCCTTCCAATCCTAAAATAAATCGTATGCTAATCTTAACAAGCTATGGAGGGATTTTGCACTCTAGTTTTCTTCCCTTTTCCTTCTTTTACCCATTAGGACTCTACCACAGACACTCGGGCTAGCCAGGGAGAATCAGAAGTTTGTTTATGGCCTGTCAAAGCTCTGAATATAGCTGAGAAGTGACTCTACAGCAGTGCATTTTCTCTGAAAAGCATATGATCCTCCAAAACACTTGGAGACCAATCCATCTCTTTAAGAATGCACTTCCACCTTTAAAACATTGCTTAGCTGCTACCCAGTTTCTCCAGTGAGATTTGATAGTATCCAGGTAAGATTTTTCACACCTAACAAGCTTTGTCACATAGGCCAAACTGAAGCTTCAAATATCCTAGATAAAATTTGTCAGGTTAAACAATAAAATGCCCCACCCACTGATTTCAGAACAGAAATCACAGTCTCATTTCAACCACGGAACTCCAAACTAAAACAGCCAAGAAAGAACTCTACAATTCTTGGGTAAATCCCACAGTCAGGAAATAGCACATAAATTCTCTGTTTGAGGCCATGGTTCATTCTTCTCCTCACTCAACTCTGAGTAGATCTGAATCCTGATCTTGCACACCTTAGCTGATGACTTCAATCTTTCATGTTGAAACAGATCAATCCATGCAAATCAAAATTCACTGGAACTGATACTTGAAAGTATTATGCACTTGTTTTGAGCATCTCACTGTTGGCAGACATAGTGCCAATGACATACCAACCAAGTCTCACATGCACTGATTGTTAATCTCTTACAGGAGATTAAAAAGACAATTGCATAATTATCTGTCCAGCTATGTGGATGAAATCAAGTCCCAATAGTGGATCATGCAGGAGAGGGAACAAAGGAAACTCACATACCTTGTTTCCTCAACATCATTTATTGTTTGCCCCTCTGTAAGTTTTTTCTCATTGGCTTTTTGCTTCACAAGAGAAAATCAGATGCCTTTATAGTCAGTATGAACCCAGGGAGATGGCCTCAAGCTGCTCCAGAAAATTTCTTCACAGAAAGGGTTGTAAAGCATAGAACAGACTTTCCAAGGAAGTGGTGGAGTTGCCAACCATGGAAATGTTCAAAATGTGTGGCTATGGCACTTGAGGACATGGTTGAGTGGTGAACACGGTGATGGTGCTGGGCTGACGTCTGGACTTTATGGACATTTCCAACCTTAAGGATTCTATGATTATATAATTCTATAAATATGCCAGGACCCATTTGTGAGAAATTTCAAAAAATAACAAAATAATTAAGTAACAAAAATAAAATAAATATTATGATTATTAATATATAAAATAACAAGAATTAAAAGACATTTCAATTCCTAAATTTATGAGGTTTGTATTTCTTAAGGACATTCAGCATGATACTAGCAATACTCATTAAATGAGGAAAGAGATCTGCTCCGCAAGTCACAAGAAAGTTGTACCAGGTAATAAGGGACCAGGAGGTCAAAAAATTATTGACAAAAACACGGGACCAAGAAGAAGCGATTTTTTTATATTCTCTATCAATAAGAAAATAAAACTTCCTTTAATATTTCTTTTCAATGTTTAATTTGTAATCTATAATGTTTGTTATTAAATGTTTTAGTTCTAGAAAATCAAAACCTGTAACAGCAACTTGTGTCTGGCAAAAGCTTCAGATGGTAAAGAGTGAGAGTGAGATACAATTAGTAATATGTCAGCTTTTCTTTTTTTTTTTTTTTTT
>VXBR01001107.1:269649-323231 GCA_013400215.1 Cisticola juncidis
TCTGGACTTTATGGACATTTCCAACCTTAAGGATTCTATGATTATATAATTCTATAAATATGCCAGGACCCATTTGTGAGAAATTTCAAAAAATAACAAAATAATTAAGTAACAAAAATAAAATAAATANTATAATGTTTGTTATTAAATGTTTTAGTTCTAGAAAATCAAAACCTGTAACAGCAACTTGTGTCTGGCAAAAGCTTCAGATGGTAAAGAGTGAGAGAGTGAGATACAATTAGTAATATGTCAGCTTTTCTTTTTTTTTTTTTTTTTTAATTGGACGAGCTTCACAAGGCAAAACTCCTTACCACACTGTCTTATTGAAATGGGGTTTAGAATGAATTCCTCATATGAGTATTTGACAACTTTTTCAAAATTACAAAGTATTTCCAAAGTGAAAAATATCCTTGATACACATCCCGGTTAGGTTGCTGAATCAGAATTTGCATCTATTTTGCTCCAAACACCTATATGTCTCATTTCTTTTCTCCCACTCTTCATTAATACCTCCCATAACTATAACTTCCAGTTATCTTTCTTCTCAAAGATGTGGTATTCCTGATACTCTATGCAAATGTTTTCCAACTTTTTTAGTGATTGAAATATGCTTTTTCTGTTTCAGATATGAAGAGTGCTTCTGTATTCAGAAGCTTGTCCATGTTTTTCAGCAAAAACAACTAGGCAATAAAAGATATTATCCTTATCTATCAGCTCTGTATTATGGTTGCACATTACATATAAAAGAGAATGATACATCAACTTAAAGGTAAATATGATTTCAGGATTTAAAAACAACTCTGATTTTTACACACAGCACAAAAGATTTATTAAGAGAACTCTTTTACAAAGTAGACATATGACAAACTGTAGATGATAAAGTATTTGTGTGTACTCCTCAATTAGTTCCAAACCCCTAAGTGGTTGGCAACTAGCATGGCTTTGAAAACGATTTTGATTTCTAACTTATTTCTTGAAGTGTCAGCTGTCCAAGCACACAAACAATTTTTATTTAGCTTTTTTTTTCTCTATAATAACTCCCACAATATGGAAGCCAGAAATATTTTGTCTTACATTCCATGGTGTGAAACCTTTCACTTCTGTGTTTACTATTTAGCTTTTTAAAGTGGCTATTATACAGCTGTTCAGGGAAAAATGTGATTTTTCTGTTTACGCCTACAAAATCCTTTTGTTTTTTTATATCCGCCCACAAAAAATGCTGATTAATGCTCAAATTCTTGGCAAAACTTGTCCATATCTGATAATAATGCTGTAGCTATGGATTTAAGAAGAAATCTTAAGAAATCTTAATCATTTTAAGAAGAAATCTCACAATAATTATTATGAACTTCTGTAGTAGTGGTTTGTAAATGTTGCAGACACAGCATCTGAATTTTCAGTAAATAGGCACTAATAAAAATTAATATATAATATATGATTAAATAAGAAAAGCAACGATGGAATGAGTAAAATCTTCTGTTTCATGAAACCTCCAGGCTCCTTATATGTTCTAAAAGCTCCCTAGGTGAAAAACAGTTAATAAGTCTTGCTTTTTCATTACATAAAGATAAGAGGAAACTTACAAGATGAGAGGAAACTCCCAGCAGTATCACAGTTAATTTGTCCCAGATAGAATCTGTTCCTATGAAGCAGCCCATAGTGAGCCCATAGTGAGTTGGCTAATCGCTGAGACAAAGAAAAATCTGATAAAGATACTAGATTGACAACAGAAAAATACAACTTGTGGCTAATCTGCCTGATAGATGAAGAAAACAAACTATTATTTCTTAAAGAACTTAAAGTATAGAATAACTTTGACAAAAATGGTATCATTTGCCTTCCTTAAAGAATTTTATTTAAAATAATCTAGTAAGCTAAAGACAAGCCTGAGTTTCAGAAAGTAGTGTTTAAGCCACATAATTTAATTTTCCATCTCATTTCACACAACTGATTACATAATACTGTGTCTTTGATCTGATTATCCAAAAACTGGATTTGATCTCCCAGAAACATTATATCTAATTGTGTATGTACTCATTTAATGTCTTTGACCAAGGCATTAAAATTAAGTAAAAAACCTCTGGAATTGTTAGGTTCGTAAGAACAAACAGCAGTTTTTGTAAGGCTTGTAAAGATTTTGTAAGGATTCTTTGGTAAAATAATAGTTTCTGTTAAGAATTACTTTCATGTCTGTTTTTAGATTAATGGAAAGAGAAAAACATTTTTGATCAGTCTGTTTTTAACTTCCTTTCCACTTTTTCTTCCAAGATTTCTTTCAACCTTTCTTCTTTTTGTTCCAATATCCTGTACAAATAATCAAGATGAGGCCTGTGCATTTCACAGTTTTAGGTGTCTTGCTTTTAATATATTTGATGCATAATGGCATGTTAGCTTTAATCTTCACTTTGGAGAAATTAATGCTCACTAGTATTTTCCAGACTTGCCTAGATAGATGTTTCAATATGGTAATTTTGCTTATGGTTCAAAACACAATTCTGCTGTTGCACTTAGTCCCTGCAAATTTTCTACCAAGAAAATATTCTCTTTTTAGTCTGCTGTATTTCCAGTAGAGTCATACTACAAAGACTTTCTATTGAAAGAGGTTTAATCTAAGTTATTACCTGTGTCTTATCAAAACAAACAAACAAAGACAGTTGTGCCTATATTTTCCATTCTGCAATGAAATGCTAAAATACTTATCTTAAAAGTAGTGGAGGATTATCAGACTTGAAGAGAAACAGATAATGGCAAGGTATGTAACAGAAATCATTTAACTCAGTCAAACTGTGTTTAGAGCCTCTTTAACATATTCTGTAGATATTTAATTTCCCCCAGGAAGTTAAATAACAAAAGAAAATATTTGCCTCCTATGGAAAAATTAAGAGAAGCAATATTAAAAAATGTCATTGGAGTGTTACTATACCAGTTATCTGAATTTAGCTTTGAAGTAACTCCCTGTGTAAAAATAAAACCCCAAACCTAAACCCCTAAAAATACAGAAATGTTAATACATAATAACTTTGAGCTTGCTGTATTTTCTACTACCTCCATGTTAGTTACAAAAGTAACAGTAACTTGGGGAGACAAATACCATTCCTCCAAATGTCCTCCCCTTCCTCCTTCTTCTCCTGATTTTGCATACTTAGCACGATGCTGTTCAGTCTGGAATATCCTTTTGGTCAGTTGGGGTCACCTATCCTGGCTGTGTCTCCTCCCAACCTGCCCTGCACCCCCAACTTCCTCACCAGTGTGGCAGAACAAAAAGCAGAAAAGGCCTTGGCTCTGTGTAAGCCCTGCTCAGCAATAACAAAAACATCTCTGTGTTATCAACCCTGTGTTCAGCACAAATCCAAAATACAGACCCATACCAGCCACTGTGAAGTTAATTAACTCTACTCCAGCTGAAACCAGCATGATATGATAACCAAAACATTTTCTTTTCAGTTGCCACAGCTGAAGGTGACAATCTAATCTTACTGGGGTTACTGAGGTGAGGAAAATTAATAGCCCACATAAAGGTCATATTATTTCCTGAATAACTAGAGAATCAATAGAGGATCACTAGAGGACTGCCTCAGAAATGAAGGCAAGGAGAAGGAAGATACAAATTTGTGTAAAATCTTCTCCAGCCTGAAATCTCTTCCTAAAAATGTAACTTAAGAATTGATTTTCATTAAAGAAATGTGAATCTCTAAGTCTGTGAGCCATGCCAGAAGATAATCTAGGACATTTCTGTGAGGAGGGGATTTTAATCCTGCATTTTCATAAATCTTTTTCATTGTACTTCTGGGATTTAAGTTTTTAAAATATACACCTCACTGACAGTACAGAACAGGCAACTCTTGCCAAATAAAGAGGGTCAGTGTTATCACCCAGGAAAAAACAGGATGACAATAAACCCTTGGATTATGGGATATAGGCCTTAAAGTATGATATACAATACTGAAGTGACAGATTAACAGCAAGGACTTCTACTACAGTATAAGAGTTCATCAGTGTGACATAGAAATAGCATGACAGGAAATAGATTTGAGCCAACTAATTAATCATTATGAGCTACCAGTATGTTGCAGCTATGAAAAGGCTAGATATTATTTAAAATGTATGAGCTATTTCAAGTACAGATAGGAAAGCATTAAGGCTACTACACAAGGAGTCATGTGAGCTCACCTGTCATTATAATCAATTTGCTCTAATATAAAATATATAGAATTTATTCTCATTGATTCCTCATTGGAAATGACAGGGACAAACTGATATATAAGAATACACCAAACTGAAAAGGAAATTAAGTGCCAACTTGTTCTTAATTTGTATTCTGATCACATTAGATTATCTGAGTCAATTGATTTCTAAAAATGCGTATAAAACACACTATTCTTTCAGCACAGCAAATAATTGTAGACTACACTTCAAGGATTCCTTTGTTTTAATTGATGGGAAGCATTATAAAGAGAAGATGAAGCACGCTGAGAAAAGGGCTCTGTAAACATGACTCTGACAAATGTGGAACATACCTGAGAATTGTTCGCGTGAAGCAAACAATGGAGCACACGATAACCTCAGCGGCAGACAAACCTATTTCTGCTATTTCAGAATGTATGCTTATCTAGTTACATCCCTCTTGCTCTTCAAAGCCTTGCTGACACATTTTCAGACACTCAGTTCTTCTTCTTTATGCAATTTATTAATGTGTTTTCTGAGTTTCACAAGCACAGTAATGTAAAACTTTAGATTAAGAGAAAGCAGCATTATTTCTCTGCACTTTGTTAATCTTTCATGTTTGCAATTGTCTAATATGAGCATTACATAACATATAAATTGCATATTTTAAAGCCACGTATTTTATGGTGGTATTTTATGTATTAATAATACCTGCTCTGAGGGGTGAAATGGAATTAGTGACTCCACTGGGGTCTATAGCCTGGTGGTATAAGTTCCACCCTCAGGTATAACATCTAAGAACCTCCCCAGATTCACTTAGGCACTAGCAAGAAGCAGAGGAAAAGCTCTGGTGCTTTACTGCAGAACACACAAGGAATATCACTGCAAAGAAGAAATGTTCAATTTTGAAGGCACTTTATCAGATACCAGTGGACAACTCTTCTCTGAAAGAGAAAGCAAAGATGATAAACTGTCCCAGGCAAGAGGAGAAGGTGAGCTAGAGCCCAGTCTCCAAGGCTGAGTTTGAAGGCAGAAGGACCACATGGAGCTGGTTGCAACACCCTCCTCCTACCTTCTGAGGAAGCTATACTGATCTTCATTTATTTACTTCATGAACTATGATGTTCATTTTAAACATCATAATCAGAAGAATGAACCAGTTTTTCATCCCCACAAAACACATACAGTGCAGTATGTCAGTAAATAACTAATTTAAAATTGTCATTTTAGAAATAAATATTCTTTTGCTCCAAGAAGGTTTGCTACCATTTTAATAGTATGAAGCCTAACACCTCATGTTATTTTTAAAGAATGTTGAAGGTAAATCAGAAGAATCTCAACTGATTGTATCCCATTAGAACTAGTGGCCAAATTATTTGGTTTATTTTTTGATGTTCTTTTCCTTTCTCTTTGCCAATTTTTCAAGCATAGCTGCTTGTCAAATTTAATTTAAAATATTAGTTTTAATAAAAGTAACATAAAGCACAAAAGCCAGAGATAAAGAAGAGCACTGGGACAAAAGCACATATAAAAAAGTATCTGTGGGAAAAGTTAAATACAAGTCTCTGAAGATTTATTTTGTTTTATAAATTAAACTATAGCATAAAATACCACAAAACCTTCTACAATGTAATACACAATTAGAATTGTCCATCCATCCATTTTTTGTCATGTTTGACATATAAATGTAATGACAACCTGGCAGTTTTATGGTGTTGGAAATTGTGGAAACTTATATCATTAAATATTATAATTTGTATTTTCACACATAATTAAAAAATCCCCAAAATTACAAAACCAAATTAGAATAGTGATTTTTCTATATTAAGAGCATTTTATGATATGGTTCCTATTAGCTTCTGACTCTTAATATTTATCTCATGTATGAAAGTTACACTCCTGCACAAGAAAGAGCAGTGTCTGAACATTTCCACATAACCATCCAGAATCCAGAAAGATACTGTAACACAGTGGGACAATTGCCATGAATGCTGTATATCTAGGCCAGGGACTCTTGCATCTTACCAACTAAGAAGTTATGCAGCCAAATCTTCCTCAAGCAAGTTGAAGAAAGCAGGACCACAATACGTCATCCTTCACTAACTTCAGGACTAATACAGAGGAAAACCAAAATGTTCTCACTGCCTCCAAGTGTGCTTGAGAAAGAGCATGCACCAAGAGCAGTTTTGGAGCAGATGACCATCTTGAGGAGATGAGGTCAACCATCAGAAGTCCTTTGTCTTATGGCTTTCAAGAGTTCTGGGAGATGGCTCTGAAGTTCCTTCATATTTTTCAGTCATAACCTAGTGGAATGAAATACCCGAGACAATGTGCTAGCAACACAGAAAAGTCCCCAAAAGTAAACTGTAGACAGGTGAATCAAACAGTAAGTGAATCAATTGCAGATATTGACAGAACCCAGAGATGGAAGGGAATACTGCACCATCTGCTGGCTGACACCAAACACTGAGGTGTTCTCTCTATTTCAAGAGCAAACAATGAAACAAAACAGGCAGGATATTACGGAAAATGTCAAGGTCAGATTTTGGAACAAACTGTCTGTGTTACCACAGAAAAGTTAAAACCCTCCCCTTGTGAAAATCCATGTTATTTCAAATAAGTCAAAATTCAAGCCTAGCAGATAATTTTCAGAACCCATAAGCAACAGCAGGACTAACAGATGTTTGTATGAACTGTATCTACGCTTAAAACCAAAACAGGGTGTGAGTCACTCTCTGAGCCCGATGCTCAGTAGAGAAGAGATAATTTCTGTACAGCTAAATTCTTTGATTCTTTGTACAAGAAAGGGTAGCTGACTTTAAATTATATACTGTAAATAGCATTGGAAGTTGCTTATCCTGAATCATGGATGAGCATTATCTAGGCAAATAAGCACTAGATAGAATCATAGCAGGGGCTGTGCTATCTGTGTACTTAAACAGTGCTGCGTCAATGCTCAAGGCCACACTGTGATATCAACAACCCTGTTTGTTTTCTGGGATACATGTGGATGTTGGCATGACCTACACAAACTGAGATGGAATGAAGAGCAGAAATACATTTGAAAATATAATTCAATAGAAGTTGCCTTGCATAACTTTTTAATACTGTATTAAATGTATCAAAGCATGTATGAGGAAAATTTTAGGTGCAGATGCATCAAACAAGACTATTAAGGAAGTTGAGTTGATTAGACAGTACTACATTCAGAAAGCTAAAAAAACCCTTAGCTTTGGAAGAGATTAGAGTGGCTAATAGCATCTGACATGGGTGTCTATGAAATGAGACACCTGAACACCACTGTTACATTGATGGTGTCATTGAAAATGGCATTTAACAGTTGGAAAGAAGTCTTCAGATGACTTTCAGCCAATACATCCATATAACCTTTGCTGCTTTTCTTTTTTTTTTAATAATATGCTGTGGGCAAATTCAACAGAAACTTAAATATTGTAAGTATCCATTCGCTTCTTTCTGGCATATTCATAATACCTGTGATAATTTATCAAGCTAAAGTAATTTGGATTTCTGTGCACATTGCCATGCAATCCCATACAGAAGTTTTCTTCATATATTGGATAGAATTTTAGTGTTATGGTAACTGAGAACACTCATAGTGATCAGGTAGTTAAAATGATCTTTCTCAATTTCTCAATACCCATGAAAAATCTACTTAGGTATACAAATACAGCACTTCAAGTGGCCCAAATTACTTCAGACATTGAATTTAGATCTTCCTGAGGTAGTTCTGTAGTGTGATAAACCAAAAGATCATTTGCCTAAGTTCAAGTGAAATTTCTTATTGTAAAATGTGGACTTAGCAAATCTAAGTTGGTAAAGGATTATTTTCTAATTAGAACCATGACTAGCAAACCTGCTTTAAATATCAGAGCATAGTTTTTTTCACCTTTGGCATAACGTATTTTAAATATTTCTTTTGTTTCAATGCTAAATTTATCTTGAAAATTCACATGTCCTGTAATGCTAAAAATGTATCATTTTAAATAATTTCTGGTTTACAGAGTACATATTACTGAGAGACTAGACAAATTAAAAAAAAAAAATAATGAAGCATTGTAGTAGTGCATTTTTCTTCTTTGAAAGTGGTCTTTAATTCTGGAAATAACAAAGAAAAAAATTCAAATTATTTTCCCAGGATCCCAGAATTCTTCTTACATTTTGAGATCTACTTTGCAGGCATCTCTACAGTCTTCACAGAAACTTGCAAAATACTCCTAAAATACATGTACATAATATCTGAACATACTGCAGGTATTGTGACAGAGGCTGCCAATATAAAATCCAACCTCTAACACACATGAACTGACAATAATATGCTGAAAAAATATATATAAATATAAAATAAAAATATTTGGAATTTGCATAGCAAACTTAAAAAATGTTCCTAATCAACTCCTTTCAAAACCAGAAGCCATTAAGAAATGAGCTATATTTTGTGGGTTTAGCTCATAATTAGACTTCTCCCCATTAAAAAAAATGAGTATCATGTTTACTAAGGTTATTTAGTACGGTACTCACCTGCCACAGCAGTGCTTTAAATTTTAACCATCCAGAATATTGACTCAAGAACTTTTATTCAGTCTAGATGAAACTCTTCTGAAAATTATGGGCAAGGACAAACTACCACAGAAGCTCAGATAAATAACAACTGTAGACTACAGCAATGATAGTTCTGGATGATTTTTATTTTCTTTCAAGGTAATAAAAAGTGTAAACCAAAGACAAATTTGTGGAAAGTAAACTGAACTTTTATAAAATAACTATCAGTTAAATAAAGTAAAATAAATAACAGCAAAATGGTTGCTAGCACAGTGTTTGAATATCTCTGCAAGCCTCATGAATTACATTACATAAAATACAGTGTCACACAGCACAGTATGTCAGAGTATATTTCACAGGATCATTGCCCAGTTTTTTGTCTTTTCTATTCAGTTTATCAGTGAAAGATGAACTGTGCCTTTCTGTGTGTTGCAGTCTGCACTTTAAATGAACAGATTTTTATAATAACAGTTTTTCACTAGATGAAACAAGATCAAGTCACTGAATTGGAAAAATGTCCTTAAAAAAACACACTGATGAGGTCATCACATATCATATTTTATGTGTCTCTAAGTTATGGTGTTAATATGTGTCCTAGGTATGTATCTTTGTAAGTTTACTTCATAAATTATTTTTGACCAATACTTCTACGAATTTTATGTTTAAGAGAGTTTCTAAATTCAGAAGGAATGCTCTTCTGTTTTGACATTGGCCAAAAGAACAAATGGCAAAAAGTTATGCACAAAAAACTTGAGAAATTATGCCTATACCTACATGCTTTTTTCCCAATGCTCTGTTGGCCATAGCTATATTCATTCACAGTTAAATAGCACATATAAGTAAGTAATGTCAGTAAGTTGAACATAAAAGTTAAATGGACTAAAACTACTGTCAAATATAGAGGAAAGATTGCAAGTTTAAAAAATAATTGGTTTCCAGGTCATATGAAATATATCTGCATAATAGGGATAGAAAGGAAGTTAATGCAGGCAAAAACAAGCCACTGTATTTGGGTTGCTTTACATTGTTTTGTGTTTAAGTCTTATATTGGGCTACTTTGCTATGACAGCACTCATAGCTGATTTATGGTTGATATGGTTTTATGACCAATTAATAGTCAGGTTCTCAGTTCTAAATTCCTATGTACTTCTTGTTGGTTAATAGGGCTGTAGAGTTTGGGGTAACCCTATTAATGCAACCATTCCTGAACATTCTCTAAAGGTAAAACTAATTTTGAACAGCAGAGACCAACAATGAAGGTCTGCTCATTACCCATTACTGGAAATCAAGTTAATTTTTCTCAA
Organism: Cisticola juncidis; assembly: GCA_013400215.1. Classification (NCBI taxonomy): domain Eukaryota; kingdom Metazoa; phylum Chordata; class Aves; order Passeriformes; family Cisticolidae; genus Cisticola; species Cisticola juncidis. Next base: position 279,678 of record VXBR01001107.1, read on the forward strand.
ATAGAAATATCCAGAAGTCATTAAATCCTAATGTAAATTCTGCATATCCATGTAAGTAAATGGAGGGTGTGCTTTTTTTTTTTTTAAAGTAATCCTCAAAATAACGTTAGTGATGATGATAAAAGCCCCTCACTACCAAGGCAGGATCATTGAAAGCAGTAGAAAGTCTCACTGCTACATTACAAACTATAATGAACAGATAAAATCTCAGAAGTGAATAGCCAAAGTTAGGAAAGAAAGTCAAATTTATTTTGAATACTGGGATATCCTAAATAAGATACAGGATACAGGAACTGAATGTGAAAGTTGAACTTCTTGAAAGTTAAACTTATAAAAAACAGATCAGAATGCAAGATAACTTGTTTATAGAGTTGTTCTAAATGTGGGCATTGCTAGCACCATCAAATGTAGAAGCTTAACATACTAGTTTTATGAATCTTAAGCTACATTCTGAATGAAATGCAGCACAGTCAGACTGGTAAGAAATGTGTTAAAATCTTATTTAAAGAAATAATTCAAAGGCATTACATAGTATAAATATATTACAACTATAAAAAGACTTCGCTGATTCAATAGGGACCTCGATGTGTAGAAACCTAAGTATGGAATGGTCATCCAATAAAGAAATGCCTTGTGCTTTTTCTTTCACAGACCTATTTTCTTAGCAATTACTGTAATATAATGTGTTTACTATGCAGTATGGTGTAATCTTAGCAATCTTACTAGGAATTCTGCACTTCAGAGAAAAAAAAGAAAAAGAATTATAGAGAGGCTACCATGGACTGAGTTCCAAATCAGTAGCATTTGGGCTTTAATCACTCAACTGTCTCCTTAGCTACCAAAACAGTGCTATGTAAAGCAAAAAAAAAAAATTGCAAATTTTGATCTATTTTCTCACTGATTATGCTAATATTTACAGTGTGTATTTCATTTAAAAGTAATTGAATTTTTGCATAGCTGACCAATTCTTATATTGTTGTAGTGATACTTCAGTAATGTCATTTGCTGTCTGGAAGATGCAGTGAAATACATGGGTGTGTCAGTGATTTTTCTACACTAACCTCTCTCTGGACTAAGCTGAGGCATTTTCTCAAATCAGTACATTAGCGCTGTTTTTACTGTCTCAGCATTGGGGCAGGAAATTAACCTTGCTGTATAGCAAGCTAAAACCAAACGCTTGTCACTACGGTTTTTCCAGATTTTCATTTTTTGAAGTATGTTTAGTTTGTCAGCCAAGGCTTACTTGTCACCCTACTTCAATAAGTTTTCAGGCAGCTTTTAAGCTCAGTTAGGATTGAAATGTACTATAAAGACTAATATAAACATATACTTTATGCAATGTAAGATAAACCCAAAAAGAGAAATAATAAAAAAAAAGGAAATTGGAATCTGCTAAAGATTCATATTAATAACTATCAAAAGTGCTGTGGAATGTTAATTTGAAAACAGGGTGCACACATATTGCTGGAACACTATGGAAAATCTATCACAATATACTTTTTTTATTATTTTGCATACCATCATTAAGTATCAGTTATGCCTAACAATACCTTAAAAGGCAGACAATTAATCAAACTTCTTCAGGAATCCAAGAAGGTTTTAAGTGGGCTTAATCCATTTTTTAAAAGAGCAACAAATATTTTTGTTACTTAAGTAATCCAAATAATATTTGACAGACCATTCAGTAGCTGCTACTGTACTTGCAGCTTTGTCCCTACTCTACAAAATTTAGAAGATCAATTAAACTTTATGATAACTCCTTCTAATCACACCAGACAAGCATTCAAGATGAATATTCTCATAGAACAAAGAACACTAAAAATAATTAAACCTATTGAGATTTAAGTGATCATAATCAACTTTCAGACTTAATATCTGTTAAGACTGATGGGCTTGTTTTTATCTGCTGTGGTATTATCATTATAACAAAAGATGTCTTTTTGACAGTATCCAAAGAGACCGAAATAAGATCTTTACTATTTAGATACCAACTGTTTCCAGCGTGAAAACATCCTATTCCATTTTATTAACTAAAATTACCTCATATATAAAGTCTGGAATTTAAATGGAGAATTAAGGATATGATGTTGGGCCAATTCTGTACAGGAACCCGAGAAGAAACTTGTGATTTGTATTCTTTTTATATAACTGAGCCACTAGTTTAAGCCTCATGTCATTTACAAATTCAGTTAATGTTCCTAGTTCATCATCTCAAGTAAAGAGAGCTTGACTTTGAAGTCAAAGGATGGTAAGTATTAACCTCTCATTTCAGAGAATGAATTAATATTATAAAACTAAAAGCTGTTTCTATTTCATATTGAGGTAGAATGGCTAGGGAGTTTGGCACACACCGTAACCCCCAAAGACTGGTCTTTGTGCACAAGTCCTGCAGAGAGGAAGGAGACAGCGGAAAAAATGGAAAAAGATAAAGTGATAACAGCTACCAGGTTTAAAAAATAAAGAAATCTAAATCTGCCATTATAAGCCAGAGCACCAAACTGTCTCAAATCTCATAATGGCTGGTACTGATACTTCTGTAGGCAAAAAAATGCCTGTTAAAATCCAGTTTCTCTCTCAAACAGATGAAGGAAGCTTATAAAATGATGAGTTTATCACTCAAATCGTGAAAATTTTATTTAATCAACAGCTAAAGACAAGAAAAGACACTAATAAAAATAGAATATTTTTTTCCGCTGGACATACTGAAATATAATTTCCAAAACTGTTCTCATATGGAGAAGTGTCTACCACAGACGTAAAGGTAAACATATTTCATCACTTCTTTATTTCACTCCTGCAGAAAAGAATGTATTAAATCCAGGTTTATTTTTGGCCCTTTACTAACAATTTGGGTCAAAAATAGAGCAGTATTTAATGAAATAGTATGTTTAAAAATGCAAATATATTTGGCATTTGAGCAAATAAAAAATCTTGGAATTTTGTTTTAACATTCCTTTGATTTCTTCAAGCTTTCCCTATAAAAACTAAAAATTAATTTTATCTTAATTTCTTTCCCATTGTCTTATGATAAAGTGTCTACATTTTTCTATAGAAATATAATTTTTTTAATGGAGTTTGTTTGTGTTGCTTCTGAAAGTACAAATTATGCATTAGAGAATCAGAGCTGCCTATGCAATGCAATGCATAGTGCAATGACCTCAGTACAGAAGGTGTCATCTTTTCCTGATTAAACTTAATAATTGGCATTCATTGTTGGGATGACAGAAGAGACAGAGTAAGAAACAGTTAGAGGTCTCAGTGAGACACTCCACTGACCTCATTTAAAAAGTTGAGATTAGTATATTAATTGTTATTGTAAATTAAATAGATGTATACAAAATAACCAAATGGAAAAATCTTTTTGTTTTAGACTTTTTTATATGAGACATATAAAAAAAGGTTACTTAAATCAAGATGGATTAGTCTCATTGCATTACACTTAAACCAGATGTTTTTCAATCAGAAAAACATGCTGTCTAACATGACGCTTTCTTTCCTTCACTGTTTTCTTCCATTATATAATCAAATTGATTGACTTTAGGGTTAGTGTCTAAGTTCTATAAAAATCCCCTACTGTACTGAATTTGTCACTTTTAAAGATATTATTTGGGCTTCCTAGTGTGATTTTAACCTTATAATGTGGCTACTCATTGTGTTCTAAGTTTAGGCCTGCAACAATTCTGAAAGGGATAGTTCAAAGAACAAATATGAATAACAGAATAGAAGAGCATATTCACTAGTATGAGAAAATAGGGAGTCTGTTGTAATTTTCACTCCTATAGATTTCTCTTTGCTTCTTCCACTCCAGACTACCTTTTACTTTCCATAGACTAAACTGCAAACCTCCTGTTTTTAAGATGAATAACACACTGGATATTGGTGTCTGAAAATGTACACAGCTTTAATATTTCAAAACTGTTCCTACAACTACAACTATAATTATTTAATCAGAAACTTATAATTATTTAATCAGTAAACAAAATTAGCAGCAATTTTAGATATATACATATAACTATACAGTGAGAGGGTATAATCTGTATTTATCTATCTTGAGTGATAACAGGTTCTAAAATTTCTCTGCATGTGCAACGGCCTTCTACCTGAAGTTGACATATTAACAGAGTATCAAGTGAATTATTTGCACACCTCTGCAAGTATAATCCCTGAAGATCTATGGAAGTTTTCCATAATTATCATTTTTCAAGGCTAATTTGTTCAGGAAAATTCTCTGACCTCTAATGAACATAATCACTGATGAATAGTAATTGACTAACTTTTTCCTGCTTCATAAGACTTAACACAGAATGAATGTATGACAGACAATACAGGCAGGAACACTGACTGTGTCAAATAGGAATTTTTTTGGCCAGTAGAATGAGGGAAGGGATTCTGTCCCTGTACTCTGCATTGGTGAGATCCCATGTGGAGTGCTGCATCCAGTTCTGGGGTCCCCAGCACAGGAAGGACACGGACCTGGTGGAGCAAGTTGTCCCTGGGTTGGACTGTGTGACCTTAGAAGGTCCCTTTCAATCCAAACTATTATATGATTGTATTATTTATCAAGGGAACTCACTCGGGCTGGAAAAGTGCTTTTCTTTTGTGATGAAAAACTCAAGCTTTAGCCAAGGTATAAAAATCACAAAATATGATAAACTCTTTTTCTTATTTGCTATGTACAAGCAAATTTTAGTGGATTGCCAAGCTAGCTGAATATGTACTTTCTAAGTCTGGGAAAAAGCTGTCACAAAAGACAGACGTAGGAGATACCAAAGAAAGTGTTATGGAGCAGACAAAACAAATCTGTATTAGACTCTCCTCCTAATACTGTTTGTAACATGCTGCTGAAGACTTACAGGTGCAATAAATGCTAAGGGCATATAAACTTATACTTCCTTAGAAAAGAAATTTGATCTCCTTTCTTTAAAAAATAAAATAAGTACATATTCCTACAAATTTAATTTTAAAAATATTCAAACTATTTCAAAAAATTATCAGAATGAAAAGTCAAATCTAAAAAACCACTGGACTGTCTCCACAATGTTAAATTATCTCTTTGTATATCTACACCACTGAATTCAACACTTTTTCAAACTTTAAACCTTACATTCACTGCAAAGAAAGAAAGTGCAAGTGATCAGAATTTGAGATATTCAGGCAGCTGTAAGTCTGGTTAATTCCTGACTTTCAAGTCTAAAAAGTTTCATCTTAAATAATGCTCTTCTAGCCTAGCTGTCATATGTAGTCCCATAACATTATATTTTTAGTACCAGATTTTTCATTCTCCATTATTCCACATTGTAGCAACTCATAAAACTTTTTGATTATTTATATATGAAAAGTGGACATTTCACTAAAAAGAACAAAATATGATTCTAAACAAAGATCATGAAGTACCGCTGTCATAAGTTCATTAAATATAGAGGTGACTTTGAATTACCAGATAGCCAATTATTTCTTTACATTAGCACTCTTAAATGTACACAAAGTGTATAATGTGATTGTATCTTGAGCTAAAAATTGCCAAGGAATTTCCCTATGAGATCTGGCAGAAAACCTTAACCATGGAACTGTTTTGACAGTACTGAAGACTGTGGGGTAGATTTTTGTCCAAAGGGAAGGGAAGGGGAAGGACCTATAATGACCATCCAGTCCAACTGCCTGATCAGTTTAGGGATAGCCAAAAGGTAAAGCTTATTGTTAAGGGCATAGTCTAAAGGGATGGCATCATGCTCTCTCCTGAGTTTGAGTCATGCAGCTCTTTACCCATCTTTGTTTTCAAAAATTATTTACTGAAAGTAAATTCTGTTCCACTTAGTGATAATCCAAGTATTTTGTGCCAAAACCCCCCACCCAAATCAGAAAGTACATGTGTTACTGAAGAGAAAGACAACTGTTAAGTTCAGTATATAGGATTTGTATATAATTAAGTATATAAGTATATAATTAAGAAAGACTAGACATCAAGGTTAAAGAAATGAAAATCAGCTGTTTTCTACTGAATTCTCATATTGAGAGTCACAACATTTTTTCTCCCACACTTAAATACATTTAAGTCTTCTAACTTTGTTGGATATCTAAGCAATAGTGCCTAGTAATTTCTTTGCTAAATATCTAACTATATTTAGGTCACCTGAAAACAAATTTGTTTTGTTTCATTTTTAGAGGGACTAAAAAGCTCCATGTCACTGTGGTTTATTGCTGTAGTTTGATCTCACAAAGAAAATATCTAAAAATATATTGACATTGCTGGTGCTTTTCACCACTTTAGAGATAAGATAAAGTTTAATAATAAACATAAACACAAACTCCAAACATCTTAAAAGAAACTTTCATATAAAAAGCAATCAGAATATAAAAGACCTGTCAGTTTATTAGGTAGCTACTGATTAAAACAGGGGCTGCAAGTCAAATTTACTTTTTTTAATAAAAAAGTATTTCAGTCTACATCTTTGTGTCTTATTCAAATTCAACATGCAAATGTAAGAAAGAAAACAGCCATCCATAATTGTTTCATCACAGACCACAAAAGAATCCATCTGTTTATTTTGATTAAAAATACTATTGGAGAGTTTTTCACTGACTTAGATAGTAAACAATGGTCTGCATTCATTATTGCAGGAAAGATATCTATGAGATCTAAGTTAAAAAGTCAATAAATCACTTTTTTTATTGCTTAATGCAGCAGCTACGAGTACTATGAGGTTACAGACCTACAGTTTTACTACTGGTATGTTTCAGGTCTTTCTCAGAAATATAAACTCAAAATATTCTAACACATATACCTTTTTTTTCCCCCCTAAAAGAACAATGATTCCAGGCATGTTTTGATTCATGATTCTATGGATAACAACAAAGGCATAATTATAACAAAAGAAAATCATTACTTCAGAAAGATTTAAAAAAGTTATATCAAACAGCAAATTATGGTATGAATTGTGTAATGACACAGTTTCCAACGCAAACTGGTTTTGCCTGTATGGCAAAGCACTACTCCAATTTGCATACAAACACACTTTTAGATACAGGAGCTCCAGCAGTCTAATCTGCTCGACTCACAGTGGACTTTCACATAATTTTCACAAAAAGGGACACCACTCTCATACTGAATTCCTCAAAAATTCCACAAAGTAGACAGGACAAAATAGCAATAATGTTAACAGTAATATATGTTCTGCTCATTTCCAAAGTAACTGAATGAACACATGACCTGAAATGCAATGAGTGTTACTAAATGCAAAACAAGCCATACAGGTGAAAAAAACCTTGAGCAAGTGGGGAAGATGACCTCAAGAAAAAGGGCAACTTATCAATCATTCACAAATAAATAAAAAGGACTATGCTCACTAGGGAGCTGAATCTAAGCAGTAAACAAAAGGTTAGAATTTGGAAAACATGAAATAAAATGAAAAGCAGCGAAAAAAATACAGTGTAAATCATCCAGAATATTGTACGAAGTAATGATTACTTCCCTTCAAATGAAATCTCAGGGTTAAAAAGTTCAGACAGTGAAACAGTGAGATAGGTTAAGGATTTAGAAAAAAAAAGCCTGAGGAACTAAAAAACTGATTGATTATTTCAAAACTATGATGAACAAAGACTGTTATATTGGAAGTACATGAAATAATGAATGGTATATGTGAAAATTGATTGGGAGCTTCTGCTCTTCCTGTTGCAAAAAAAAAGCAAGGAAGGCAGTGAGATTAAGAAAAAAAATTAAAATAGTAAATATTTAGTCATAAATGGATAATCAATTAATGGAACTCACCAAATAATGATGATGAGTTCCAAAAAAGTAGAGATTGAAATAACTGAATAATTATTCTTTCATCTGTGACTGAAAATGTATTCAATCATTAATTTAATAACACAACAAAGACAAAAGTCAATCCCTTACAAAGTACATTGGAGAGTTAGAAATGTGGGATACCCTGTGCTTCACAGTTCAACCCATTTGCAACTAGAAGAAGAAATTTTCAGATAATTCTGCATTTCAGAAGAGGGGCTTCCCTTTCTTCCCATTGGTTCTGATTGAACCAGAACTCAAAATACAACAGGTTCTGGCTGGTTCTCCTTTTTCCTAGTATAACTGTTTCTGTATTTAGTATTTAGTGGTGCAGAAGCTGTGCTACTGTACAGATAAGGAATTGGACAAAGAAATAATGCTTCAGGGAAGCTAATACCAAGGCTTTGCTTTTCATGTATTCATCCAGTATTTAGGGAAAAAAGAATCTAGCCTTCTCAAGAGTCATACAACTTTAGGTTGCTGTCATTGGAACAGTGTGCCAAAGTTTTAATAAGAATACAGTAGAATGAAAAAATTCTCATGCAGGAAAAGGAGGGCCGAAAGGGCTCAACAGGACCTTCAAAGCATGTCAACTTCTTCAAAGTCAAGCAGAAGGACAGCAAAAATGCATGTTTTCCATGGAGGTTACAGAATCTTTGTACAGGGAAATTTTAAAAGAACTCACTTGGGGACAACTGTGAAGTACCTGATCCAAGTTGTTCCTGCATGGGGATTTGGACCAAATAAACTTTAGAGGTCACCTCCAATCATAAAGTATAATTTACTTTTATAATAGTCCAGTACAAGCATCTTATCTCAGCCAGTACTTCTGCACTCTCAGAGTAAAAGAACCCTCTTAGTGCTTATCTCCCCATGGAATACAGAGTTGTCTCCTAGTTTGCTGCCAGTATACACAATATCACCTTTTCCTTAGCCATGTCATTATGGGTAATATAGCAAATTCAAACTCAAAGTTTCAATAATTTCTTCAAAAAAATTACCATGAATTTAAGATACTTAATTTTTTTTCCCAAAACTTAATTACCTTGTAGGTTTAAGAAAACATCTTGTTTCAGTAGTTTCTAATTGCAAAATCTCCTCATAGTACTGACAAGCAGTCACCAACTGTATGAGTATTTTGGAACAAAAATTATGTTCTGCACTAATATGCCAGACAAAGATATTCTGTTTACTTAAATATTTTCATAAGAATTAAAGAAACGCTGCTTAAATACAATACGCGTTTCATCATTGTGGTACAAGTTCTAATATTTAAGCTGAAGATCATATATTCCTCTTAAGTAAAAGACATGTTCAAAATAGTACAATTAGAGTGAGATAAAATTACTGCAGAACTTTGGACAAGGTAGAGGATGCAGTAGGAGGGATGAAAGTTATTCACAGGCTCATGAAGGTCCTGTATGTTAGGAACTATGATAATTCAAAGAAATAAACCAACATAGAAGCATAGAGCTTTGTTTTCTTTGCCTTATTTGTTGATTTTGCTAGGGGAAGCTCTTCAGAAGCACTAGAGATTATAAGTACTGAACTTGAAAATTTTTGTCTCTGCTTGAAAATTACATCCTTCCAAAGTAATGGGATGAGTGGGAGATTGAAAAATAGATTACATAGTAATCTATTTAGTAAATAGTGGTTGAAGGAAGAAAATCAGTGAGAGGCATTACCAAAGTACAAACTTTAGCTGAGCCCTGCTGTTGGGGGGCTTCTGTTAGATATTAAAGGAAAAAATACTGTGAAGTAGATGGTAACTGTATGAAGATACACCAGAAGTTTTAAGGGGTTAAATGCTACATTTACTAAAAATTTATTTGTATCAAAGCTACTGACAGCAATTTATCTTAAATGTAGCTATGAAATTTCTGCATCTCCTACTGTAGGGTTATCTTATCACATAACCAAATACCGAGAGCAACAGAACATGGCAGATAGGACAGCACTTGAATGGGTAAAAAGGATCATAAAATTAATGGATACATATTTAAATTACGATTTAATTGGAAGGATTTAAAGCATCTTAAAAGCCATATAGCAGGCATCTGCTGCAGGAACAAGTATGGTTGTGTGTTTATATTGTATTTCTTGAAACTTTTGATAAAATGGTGCATTCATACCTGTGAAACTCTGAAGAGTCACAGAAGAGACAGGGTGTACTACTAGGAATGATTCTGAAAGGGAGTCTAGCTTATTCCATGTGAGAAAGATCTATATTAGCTAGGGGAAGCATGCTTCTTTTGAAACAAATCTCCCTACCATCCTCACTAATAACAGAAAGTGATGTTGGAGCACTTGAACTGGATTCTGTTTAGATAAAGCCAAATCAAAAGATGTGTTTGAAGGGCTAACTCATCCTATTTCAACTGCCATCAAATCCATCAAAAGGTTCTTATGGTGACTAAAGAGCAACATGATAATAAGGAAAGTTCTTTAATATAGTAGTAACTTTTTGAAATACAGTAACTAGGGATGGAACTGAGTATTCAGTTTCTGTAATGTGGAGAGCTGACTAGCATGATTCCAAAGGGTTATGTGCTGGCCCATGCTGTTAACATTATTTAAAAAATAATTAGGAAACACAGACAGCATGATAAATTCAGTTAACTATGGATAAAGGTAGAGTACTATACAAAAGGAAAAACAACAAACCATCCTAATTATATAATCCTGAGAGTACTACTCAGGAAAGAGACATCAAAGCCCCTGCAGATAGTTACCTGGAAATGTAGGAACAGCATTTGGCAACAGTAAGAAAGGCAAATAAATTTATTAAAATTATTAGTAAACTTTAATGGTCATAAAGCCTCATTATGTCAGATGACAAATTCACCATGCTTGGTTGCTGCAAAATTTTGTACTCACGTGACTCTAAAGAGGGTGTAAAAGAAGTTGAGAAGATAAAGAAAAGGGTAGCATGGATTACCCAAGGTACAGAACACTTTTTCATAGTGGAAAAAAACTAAGTAGGCTAGAACAGTTCTATTTAGTTAAAGTGATGACTGAGCAGCATGCAGCAGAACCATGAACAGCAGAGGTGTGAACCAATAATATTTCAACCTTCTTTTTCATAATACAAGGGGAAAATAACCAATCAGTAATAAGTCTAAGATCAAAGGAGGATTTTTTTTTTATCAAATGCATAAGAAAACAGAAGAGTTTATTGACAAAGTATATTGTGGAGATCAATTAATAAATACATTTAGGAGGATTAGGAAAGGTCCGTCCAGTCTTCCTAAATGCACAGATTTTTATTCAACAACCCAATTGGGAAGCTGTTAAGCTACTGAGAGTTGGAAACTGGGAGGGGACCCTGGAGAATACAGATGAAATATTTACCTTGTTGATTATACTTTCCTCAACTGTTTCATGCCAATCCCCTTTAGAAATGAGGCAAAGAAACCTTTGACTGTGCATAATAGGATCTTGTTCTTATATAAGGTAAAAAGGTATTTAATGTTTTCTTGGGCTCTGAATTGAAAAGAGAATATGATCACTGGAATTTTAAAACTACTTTGGGTAACAACCCTGAATCTATATTTTTAATATTCACCGAATTCAAATGTAATCTTTTTTGTTCTCATTCAGGACTGGGATGGTGCTTATTAAAAATGAATAGAAGGCTTTTTATCAACTTCAGTAAAAGGTCTGAAATTCAGTTTGAAGTGACATGTATAATTGTCAGTCAAATATATGAACTGAATGCGAAAAATTAAAAAGAGAAGGTCAATTCTTTCTCCATATAATTTAGTAGTAGAAATAAAACAGGTATTACCCCTGAAACTAGGCAAATTACATCTAGTTACATGTCAAAGTAATTTTAAGGTACAGTATACCAAATAGTGATTTGGTATACTGTATCAGACTACCAAAGAAACTTCTTTCCCTAACAGAAAACACAAGCAACAAGCATCTTTTCATTACCATACACTCTGAAACTAATCACAAAATGAAAAAAAACTACTAAAGAAGAAATTAAGGAAAAAAAAACGGAGCAATTAATGATGCTGGAATACTGAATTTACTGAAAAATTTCTTAAAAGTAATACTTAATAGATGGTGTTTTATTTTCCAGAAGAAAGCTTTTATTATTATAAATAATATTATCTCAAAGGTAGAAGTATGACTGGAAACTGTTGTAGCCATTAAGAATGACCCTACTTAAAGATAAATAAAGCCTATTTTGTAAGAACCATAAGACTTTTCAAAAAACAATGCAATACCACTTAAGGGAAAAATTTAGGTGTGCAACAAAAAGTCTCTCACTTGATATTGAACTATTACATGTTCACATACTGTGATATGAAGCAAGTCTTGTCTTACATAGCTGTATTTATCACAGAAGGGCATTAGAAGCATCCCTACAATGCTCAGTCTCATTTCAAGAGGGTGTTTGTTTTTGCATTCCTAACTTTCTAAAGGCAGCATTATGAAGAGCAGGGAGAAGGATTCTTCAGTTTCTGCAAACCAGTACTTTTAAAAATACATTCTCCTGTCAGATATTTACTCCTTCATTATTTTATATCTCACTAAAAGCATTCTGGCCTCCTCAGTTTCCACTAAAGAACACACATTTTATAAAGTATTATACCGACATTGTGAAATGAATTGTGCACACATGATTTCAAAGTGTCTCTATTTAAGTCTTCTTTTAGAATAGAATCATTCTCTACGTTACAATCATTATTACAATGCCAGTTATCTTAATCTATTGGTTTGTGTCTGAATACACTATCAGACTTGTATTACAAACTTCTCCCAAGATGCACAGAAAGTGTTTTGTAGTTACTTCTGGAAAATTCCCATTTTACAAGTGAAATGCAAAGGTATTTTCTTAGTAGATGTCTGCTTTCTTCTTCTCACTCACCAGTCAATAAGACTCGTCTTCAGTTAAAAAGTTAATTTACATGGCAAGATCTTCTCAGAAGTTTCAGTAAGAGATATTGAATAGGATGGAGAAAAAAAAAAACAACCACAATATGATAATAACTACAAAAAGCAAGTTTGTGGTTTAAAAGCATTTCATGAAAATATTCTTAGCAAAACAATACACAGTTCTGGGTTTTATTTAATGTATTACTTTAGCTTCTAGACTATATAGTAGTATATTACCTAATTACTAAGGTAGTATTTACTGTCATGTGACAGTTCTAGGTAAATACTAAAAATAATTTAGAACTAGCTTAAAGAGGGTAATTAAGCCATACTTGTGTGCTTTCACATGGCAGTATTGCTTCTGACAATTGATTTGACACATTTTGGTGACATATATCTCAATTAAAATGTAGAAATACAAAAGGATAAATATAAAATCCAAGCAATCATAAATATGTCCCGTAAAACTTCCAGCAGAACGAAGATTTTTTTTCAGTACTAATGTTTAGATTGCATTTCTACTAATTCCTGAGATAGTATTCAATATTAGGACCCAGAGGAATGCTTGCAGTAAGATTTTCTTACTGGAGCAGCTGTAGGTTACCCAGCAATCTGTATCAGTTCCATCTGGGTCTATAGATGACACCATACATGAAGTCCTAAACAGAGAAGTTCACAAAAGGTTATATGTAATTACAAATACTTCAGTTGTTTTTGCGTGAAGACTGCAACTGTGTTTGCTGAATAAAACCCCCACAGAATATGTAATTAAAAACTTTCAAACAAGTTCCAGTAACAGTACTACTTAAAGGATAAATAAAGTCTTTTTTAGCAGTAGGATATGGGTTATTTCATACACTAAATTGATAGTTTATGGCATTTAAATACACATTTTATTATAAATTACTATAAATGAATGGAACGTAGATCAAGCTTCAAAATTAAAAAGATTACCAAATAATCACGTCAATGTACTGGGAGAACTTAGCTTTTCTACTTAGAGAACTTAGCTTTTCTACTTGATTTCTGTCCCAACTCAAATTTTTGTAGACATATATATTTTTATGTGAGAGGCTGCTAAATTAAATAAAAATTCATAATTCCCTAATAAAAATTAATATTAGTCAGTAAAATTCCATTTTGCAGTTCTCACTTCTGCAGTAAAATATAACCTTTCCCATTGTCACGTTGTCTAGCTAAGTGATAAATATTTTTTAAAACAAAATTATGGGGAAAATCAGGTTTGTTATTATTTTTTTTTTAATTTAGGCTGTTGTGAACGAGTCTGAACTTGCAATCAAATGCAACATTTTTATACCAACAAATAGTTACTTAAATATTCAGTAAAGGAACCTCCTGGAAATTGTCATTTATAATGCAGAGATAGTCACCAAAAAAACAATGTAAGTTTTGATCAAATACTGAATACATCCTGTTTGTTGCGCAATTTTGAAAAATTTACATGAGGACTCATTGTATGACCTTACTCTGCAACCAACATATTAATATTTTATTATTAAATTTGTTTCAAGAATATTGCTAAAGAGCCTCTAAATCTGCAACTGTAGCTGGAGTAGAATGATTTTTGCCATCCCATACAGATCACTGGGTAAAGCTGAAAATTATTAAAATAATCCCCCCTTCTCAATAAATCTACAGAGTAAAACTACTGACAATATTTCCAAGTATCTGTCTTGTTTTAGCTTGCTTCATGAAGACAAAACCCACTCATGGCTACAGGGATCTTTCCATGTTACAAACAAAGCTCAAACTTCTGGAGAAGAACTGTTCTGATAACTTACTGTAAATTATAGAAATGCTGAGTACTTCAAATGAATAAACAAAAAAATTAAAGTAATAAAACAAGAGAAAAATTATTTCTAGTCCAAAAGCTTTTTGCTTTGCACTCCTACTGTCAAGAAAAAGAACCTCTGAAGAACTGAATAAATAAAGTACAAATAAGAAGTAAAAGTTTCATTTTAGTACCTCTTTGAGAAAATCATACATATGAAGACATACACAAAATAATTTAATATCTAACTGATTTATTTATCTCCAGGAATTGCCATTTTGACATATAATTCTTCCACAAGCCTTTCAAGTGACTGCTGCCACAGTTTTGAAGATTACTCCAGACTTTCACTACTGACACAATTTCTAGTCACAATTTATAACCATGCATTTATTCTGAGTAGTCATATTTCCTTCTCAATTTTGTTCGCCTCAGCTAAATACACCTCCTCAAGTCTCTCTTGCTGATATTTTATCCTTCTAGTCATCCTTGGGGTTCTCTATGCTTGTGTAAATTAAATTAATGTTCTTTCTTGAACACAGGTGACTAGAACTACGGAATAATAAAATCCTATCTTTTCAATGTCTTGCACAAAGTTGCATTTCCTATCTCTACTAAATTCACTAATGCATAGCAAAATTGCATTATATGTCCATCACACCAGTATTCCATAACCATCTCCCACTTAGATGACATTGTCAGATTTAAAAAAAAAAAGTTCTATATAAGATAAGCACAAACTCCCACCAACATCACAGAACAAGAAATCCTCAATAATCAAGTTAATATCACCATAAGTAACTTTTACTATTACTCTCTATAACTTTGCGGTGTTAAATTTAATAATTTCTTACATTCCAGCTGAAAAACTTGTCTAACTTATCTAAGGTTTTTTTTTTTTTTTTGTTTTGTTTTTTTTTTTTTTTTGTATTAGTAATACCTTCCTACTTTAGAATACTTCTACTCTCACTAACACTTTCAAATACCTCAGGAAAAAGGAAACAAAAGCATAATAGGTCCCAGTCAAAACCAAAAAAAGGTGGCATTGGTAGCAGACTGAAATGAAGAGTAAAAAAAAATGTTACTGTAAGAGTGAGAAATTTATCAAGTAAATGGTTGACAACATCAAACATGAAATGACTCATTCATTACCTGTAAAATATCTTGCATATGCTGCTTTACATAACAGATGAATAATCTATCACTAACCTACAGAGATATTAGGGACCCTTATTCCTTGTACCCTAAATGTCATTGAGACAGACAGACAGCAAACTGATACTACTCCCTTATTCAGAAGTAATTCTGTCACTGAAGACTATAGGATACTGTTCTAATCTCAGTATGTATTTCATGATACCTTGACAATTAAGTGACTCCTGTTCAAAAAATGAAATATGCCAGCTGATTCTTGTGAGAATAAGTTGTCAGAGATGCCATGAGACCAGATGAGTTTCATATATCCCAAAAGTTTCTGACAAGCAGAATAAATTAACTAAGACTGCCTAGCTAAACCAATCTGTAGAATTTTTCTTTTTTGGAGTCTAGTTCATATCTGAAATAACTTCCTATAGCAGAGTATGGATCACTTTTGTGTTATAGCAATACACTGCTAAAACAAATCAAGACTTGCTTTATACTTACTTCAAGTAATGTCTTATGCAAGCTTTTTTCTTAAATTCAGTTCTTGATAAGATAAAGAACTACTGAGCTTGCCCTACTACAGCTCAGTGAAAAAAAAAATTACACTAGGAAAATGAAGGTCTTATAGGTGATATGTATGTCACCAGAAATTAATACCAATTAAAGCTCTATATCGCACCATACCACTATGTACTTCACAATGCTTCTTACTTTAAATAAATTCTAATTAATAAACTAGTAATGCAAATACACTAGTCTTGATTTTATTATCATCTCTTCAAGTGTAATATCCTTTATTACTACTGATAACTTCAAAAAAAAGTAATCTTCTATAAACTCCGTGAAATGCATTTAAAACTTTTTTGTATATGCTTTACTATAAATTTCACAATCTATTGAGGCTAGAAAATATTTTAGTTCACTGGCATACAGCTATGTCTATCTAACAGCAGAAAACCCTTATTTCTACCTGACTCAATTGTTGGACTTTTTGATGTAGGAATTCTTCCCTGCTATCTTGGTGAAGATATCCTGTCAGTGAAGGACAGAGATTCCTTTCATAGAGAGAAAAGTTTTCAATACTCCTTTTGCTTCTACTCTTATATTTTTCTCAAAATAAGAAGTAATGACTTGAAGATGCACAGAAGTGGAGAGAAGAGTAATTGGTCTCACCAACCTCACAGATGAGGTTACTGTATATTCATCACATGCAGAGCCTTTCATGAGATTTTCTAGTTAAAATCATGACCATATTCAAGTTCCTCATTTATATTACATCAGATGAGAAACTGCAGCTAGGCAAAGTGATTACTTGCACTTTTAGTTAGATAAATACAGTGCATGAGACTGAACTATCAGTTGGGTTATCTAATTAAGATTATCCAGGTGTTTGGCATATGACCTAGATGGCATTAATTTGATGGGTTACTGGAAAATAAAAAGACAAGATTAAACGAAGGCTTTCCGTACAAAAGCACAAGTATTTAAGGCACATTAGATGCAATCAAAGGAGGTAAAAAGTTTTTGAGACACTCCCCAAACAATTTTATTAATGGAGGGAACTGAAGCAAAAGGACTAAATAGAATCAATGCCTGCATGAACATAATTTCAAAAGATGACTAAAAGAATCTGGCTGCATGACACAGTCAGTGAGGGTTCACTTCCTCTCTCTCCATTTCCGTGTTTGAATTTGCATTATCTTTCTCCTGCTTGCTCTGGTCTTCTCTTATCCCTTGCTGAGCAATTCATCTCACCAAACCAACAGAACATTCTCCACCAACACAGTGAGGGGAGCAATGCTCACCTCAGGTCTAGCTGAGCAGTTGGACTTACCCAAGGGAAGCTGCAGAAGTCAGCAGGCACAAATTATCATTTTGGCAGCAGCAAGCTATTTTCTTGGATCCATCATTTCACGAAGTACTGAGGATCATGCTTTCTCCGTCTACAAAGAAGTCTACAAATCTGGGTATAGTTGAAAGTAGTTGTTCCATGAACCTTAATGGAGAGACTCATGCACAGCTGGATCCTACATAATTCATAATACAACAGAATCCCTACCAGACTAGTTAAAGGGCACACTAAGAATTTCCTATGAATTGCCAGCAAAGCCCCCCAAATCACACAATTATAATAATGTGTTTTAAGCCAACTGATAATGAAAGATGTATAGCAACTTAGGCAATGCATCATTTTGTGGTATAAGGGTGACAGAAGAATCAAAGTTTTAGTTTTCAGTGACAAACTATAAGATGATGTGAAATAAGCACCAATACAACCTTTAGCCTAACACTGAGATCTCACAAAATATCAGTTGTTAAAACTGTCTAGCCAAAACCTGATATATCCAGTAAGAATCTGATTCTGTACATCAACTTCAACAAAACTTTGGCAACAATGATGTATTTTGTATACTGAAATATCTTTCTAATAAGAAAAGGGCCTTCAGACAAAGTGCTGACTTGTTTAAGTGACAGAAGAAGACCCAATAAAACTACAGAAAACATACATACAAACATCAGTGGTCCAAAACAATTGCTATTTACTTTATGGTTTGTGTTTTTTCACATGGCAGCTCAAAAAAAGGGAATTTTTCTATAGGTTTTCTGAATATGTAATACCTTCATACTTAAAACATGTCTGTGTCTACACATGGTTTCACTGAAGTCACATAGGCAGGTGATCTCTTCACACCAACTAAATTGACAAGAAATAAATAGTTCCTCGAATGTTCCCTGGAGTACTGAAACCAGGCTATTATATTCAGGATAGTACTTATTTATGGACAAATTAATCTAAGGATTTTATACTATGAAAATATTTGCTCACATAACAAAATGTCCAAAATAAAATCTGGAATGAATACTAACACACAAAGAAAAACTGACCTTTCCACAGTTTCACTGCCAAAAGATTAGTCTTCATTTGACTTTATGTATATGCTGCTAATATTTCTTCTTTAAAAAAGTAAGATAATAAAATATGTATGAAATTTTTGTCATTTGTTTACATTAGCCTAGTAGAATTTTATAATAGCAGATTTAAGATTGGCAGCCTTTGGAATCATTGTCAAAATCCCCATTCACTTCAATAAAATTAAGTTGAGCATGAGGTCAATAATAAGCCAACTTACAGAAACTTCATTGCTTTTCTCACCATAGATAATAGCATTACTAGCAAGGCAAACAACAGTATGTTTATTTTTCTAACATTCCATCTACTTTCCTGGAAAACAGATTGCAACACGATCATCACAAAAGCAAAGTCGGAAGATTTTGAAACAGTTGCATTTTATGCAGTGAAAATATGAGGAAATAGGGATGCATTCTTACTCTTTAGACTAAGTCTATTAAAAGAACACTAAAGAGAACTGAGCACACAGATCATCTGGAGAATTCAAAACTTAAAGTGATTAATTAGACCTTATTTTGTCTCGAGCAGATTTACGGAGGTTTTTTCAGCTTAGCCCCCATTGTTTGTAATTACCAAAATCACACCTCTATTGGCTGGTCTTGCTGCTTCATGCATGAACAGCAATCTGATTGAGCACTCTTGTTAGGGTTCCATTCGTCATTGTAATTAGCCATAATCATAGCCTTCCTGGGTGCATGAGAATGTGCAAACGACCGATTCACAACCCCAACCTATTTGAATATGAATCTTCTCAGTGAGCAGCAATAAAATAGTGGAAACAAAGCAGCTTCTCTAGGGAATTTTGTAAAGCAACCCTGTCTCCAATTCTCCCCGCTTAAAAATGTTCCCTTTTTAGTATTTGAATTCTGTTTGCTAAAACAAGGCTTGCTTAATGAAGACAATGGCTTATTATTTCTTTAAGTGGCACAGCAGGGTCCAAGTATTACAGGCCCAGCTCTTTCAGCCCTTGCCAAGGACACAGGGAACAAATGGGCAGGCAGTAAGGCCAGGCAAACAGACCTCTCCTCACACTGCACTTGGGGAGCGCTTTCCCCAGAGCAGGACCCAGGTCTCGCCTATTCCAGAGACGGGGTCTTTTTCCTGGCGTTCCCGTAAGCGGCTCGCCCAGCCCTGTGAGCCGCCTGACGGCACGGGCTGCCCGCGGCCAAAGCATGGGGGCCATTGGGTGGGAAAACGGCAAATTTGACATCTGCAGCTCTGGCACGATGATCCAGATAACTTTTCTACATATTTAGCAAATATTTTGGTAAGAAGAAGTCCCTGGGGTGCACTAAGTGTCGAATAACAAGAATTATTACTTAAGCTGCCATATACCTCTGGCCTGGAATGAAATTCTGACTTGTACAATCTCCAAACCAGCCTTTCTTGTGTAGTGATTATGAATTGATATTTTTGTTATTGTTGTTTATTGAAGAAATAATAACACATAAATAGAGCATGGGATAGCATACAAGGCTGCAGTTCTGTTGATATTTAATTTTGAAATTACAATTCTCTTATGCAATATGTTACACTAGTTTTTCTTGCTACAGTGTCTTGTTTTCAGAGCCTTCAATTTGATAGAGCAGCTATGCAATGGTATTTTATTCATGCAAATATTTTATTCAACTAGCACTATTAGTAAAAAAAATTATTAATAATAATAAACTATAGATTAACTGAAGATTTAAAAGGAAAGTCCCTTCAAATGATCATAAAACTGATTTCACAGTATTAACTTAATTTCAATGGAAAATAAAGAGAATATATTCATTTTATATAGGTCTCTACAGATGTAGGAGAAATGGCAAGTCCAAGTGTTTCACACTTACAGTCTTGAGTCAGCAATTGTTAATTCTTGTAATTAACATAACAGCTTTTCTCCTTACTCAGTCTAACGCCTTCATGAAAAAAAGAAAGCTCAGGATTTACTGTAACTAATAAATGGGATAATTACTAGATCACAATTAATTTTGTAGATTGATCTTCACTGACTTAGAAACCTTGCTAAATGTGGGGGTGGGAGGGTTGACACTTGTACTATTTCTGGGGAAACAACTACTTTCAGTGCAGAGCTATGTTTTCTGGGTGATTGGTGAAGTCTACTGTCAGATCCTCCTGAAGAAATTGCAGCATGGAAGAGATGCAAATTAAATCTTGCCAAATGTTGCTCTGCCATGCCAGCTCAAAAAATAGTTCCATAGCAACCATTTCCCTGTCAACACATACAGTCCATGCTGAAGAAGCTTTCCTAGATGCTGAAAAAACACTATTGTTGCAATTAGAATAGCAAAAACTTCTAAAGTAACAATATTCAGCAGGCTGCAACATAAAGACATCCAGTAACACAGAAGTTTTTGTCCTCTCAGGCTTCCCATTACTTTAGGAAAAAGGAAAATCAGGGAAGCAAACAGGACAAATGTAGTTTTGTGATGGTAGCTGGTGCACTCCTGTTTCATCCCATTGGGTATATTTGGTGTGATGCTGCAAGCACTCTGTATTCTGACATCAGCACTGGAAACCTAAGGAGATTGCAGGATCACCTCTTGCCTTCAGCAAACCATGCTGAATAAACTTCTTATCTTAATATGCAAAAGATTTAACAATTGAGACAGGCAGTTCAGAGAAGTGATGCTACTTTCCTTTGTGTTCATTTTTGCTGATCAGTTGAAGGAAACAAGTTTCTGATACTTCTACAGCATGGCTCTTCAGTAACTCTTTTGTAAAGGAAAAAGTGAAAGAGATTCTTCTCAGTTGAATGAGACTTATGTCACTCATTACTATTTAATTTAGATTTTAGAACTTTATCCTCCATATTTGACTGATGTTTTGTCAAACCACTACAGAAAAAACCTCTTTAAATTCTTTATATCAGTGCATGTAAGAACACATTCCACTAAAATGAAAAAGTAGGTAAGCGGAAGAAAATCTTTTAACTCATTGCATAATACATAAATTGTCAATTTATAGCAATATGGAATAAGATATAAAGTATTGATGAAACATCATTTTATATAACCTGTTCCATATAGATTTTCACTACAATATTCCACCAAAATATTTTAAACATTTCCTGCATCAAAAGCCATCAGAATATGAAGAATGAATAATTGCACCTCTCCCATGCAATCTACATAAAAATGTGTAGGGTGGGATTTGTATATTCCATTCAAACAGTAACCATTAAACAAAAAAAATCTTGGCACTGCAAACACTTTGCAAAAGAGCATTTTAAACTTATGCCTCTTTCTTTGAAGATAAAGGATTCTTCCTGGATATGCCCTATGCTTAACTTTGCTCAGAAAGATGAGATGCTTATTATAAGTTATACAACAAATCCTCTTCTCACCAAATTTTGAAATTCTGCTGCCATGGTTTGTTAAGAAATTTTCTACTGTCTCAATATACTTTTTTCTTTATGTGTATGATGGATTCACTTCTACTCTACTGATTTTTTTTCCCACCACTGTGTAGCAACTGAATATTTGTGCAGTTTAATGTTTCAGTTGCTATTAAAAGCTTTTCTATAAAGTTTATTAACATAGTCTAGGGTAAAATAAAATTTAGATAACTTCATTATTCTGTAATATTTCTTATATAAGTTCAGCCATCTGAAAGCATGCAGCCTTGTCTGAAGAACAGAATAGAGATGATATTCTGAGCTAGCTATAAAATATGTATTTTTATATAATTATCTTTATTTTAATCATTTTTATATATTTATATTAATGTATTTTATATAAATACATACTTTTATAGAAATATTTATTTGTATGCCTAATTATTTGAGTCTCTTCTCAGCTGCAACTATTCCAGACAAACTGTTCCCTCAAACCACGTATTTCATGGGGTTCTATTTATGACCCATACTTTTGAGTAGCCCTCTGGTTGCATAAACACAATACTGTTTACCTTGTACTCTGTGTTTCATAAAAATGAGATTTTGTACCAATGTTTTTATTTGTCATATACTAATATCACAATTTTACTAACACGTTTTCCTTGGGGTCTCCATATAGCAGTGCACTTCACTGACCTGTGTATACAAGGAATAGTGATTCATCTTAGATCGGTGTCACACAGAGTTCTAGTTACAGAAGAGCACTTGATTTTAAGTTGGCCACCTCCAGCATGATTCAAGAGAAAAATCATGTACATAACATATTTTTATTTCTTACTAAAATGCAAGCAAATGAGAATAACTAGTCATAAACAGATGTACTGGTTCTCAAGTCTATTGAAATAAAAAAGCAAAAAATTTTTACTGTTATCATCAGAATAAGATTAGACTTCAGAATAGTAAAAGGCATTGAATAATAGCTGCATACTGAAAGGGGTTTTATTCAATACATATTGATGCATAAGGTTTCACAGCTCTATGAAAAGTTTTAAGATATAACAAATTGTCCTTTAATAGAGATGGAAACATTCAATTTTGGGTTTGAATTTTTTCTTATTAAGATGTAGGAGGTTTTTTTGTGGGTTGTTTTTTAGGGTTTTTTTTTTCCCTATATAAGATCCCTGTATTCATCTCTGCAGAAATATTATTTTTTCTTCAACTTACTGATGAAATTCAGGATGCTAGAAAGAAGTTACAAATAGTTAAATACGGCATTACAAAAGAAACTTGTTTCGCTTTCATTGTAGATGACTTTCAGTTTGTTTCTGCCCAGAGTGGAATGGGAATCATTATGTATTGCTCTTTAGGATTGCAAAAATACAGACAGACAAATACTGAAGTCAAAAATTACAGGACAGTGCAGTTGCATCATGGATTACTTGTTACATTTGCCACACAATCTAAAATGTCATCTTTTCATTTTTTATAAAGATGTAATAAGGGTTTTAGCTATAGAATCAACCTTCCTCCTGTCAACAGGGATGATTTACACATTCTTTAGAAAGGTCCTATCAGAGAAGATACATGGTGTAAATTTATTAGAAGTTTGGCTTTTACAAAACCTTTGATTCTTTGGCTAAAGAGGAGAAAAAACATGTTCTGGCTAAGAAAGAAGAAATTCAGGAAAAGAAAGAATAATTGAAAGATTCATTGGCGGGCTCTGGATGTCCCCTTTTTGCCTCTTAAAAAAAGACAGAACATCTAAGGTAATAGAATATTTTACTTTAAAATTTTTGTATGTCTACTTGTTTTCCAGGAACCACACTTCAGACCTGGATTTAATTCGTAGAATTACCAAGTAGAAGAATAAAGAGGGTTTGGTTTGATTTCTGTCTGGAAACTACATTTTCTGTATTTTTAACTGAAATATTTGTTTCATTTTACTGAAATAGTATACTTTGATTTTAGGCAATTTTAAAGCATTTAATTTAAAGATGTGAAGAACAGTTTCTAAAGTCTTTCAATTACAGCCCTCATAAAAGTTGTATAAGGCAGTAGGAGCTGTCCAGAAAAAAAGAAATAAAATTAAGTAATCTGAACAGTCAGGCATTAGAATAAAATTACCAGCTTCTAATTAATCACTAAATTATTAAAATAATTATCAGGATTAGGTTACAGTTAGAAATTTAATACAAAGTCTCCCTCTGCGACCTTTCTCTTTATCTGCAAGACAGGTTTAATAGCATAAACTGTGTAAAATACACTGATGAACGTTTACGAGGTGATCTGATCTAACATGAGGCCACTACAAAAAAGCACAGACTATAAAGATATAAATCCTTCATGCAATGAAAATAAAAAATAAAAATACTTTTCATACAATGTTCCTAGAGATTAGGTATCCTGATTAGATATTTTATCTTTTAAAACTGTACACATATATAAAATGGATTTAAGACATCTTCCCTTCCTCTTTCCCTCTGCTTCCTCATCTACTGCCCGGGATCACACTCCTTTCAGTTGTATCAGTACAAACATCTCTGTGGCTGCTGTCAGATGTGATGACCTAAATACCAATAAAACTAAGAGGGGAAGAAAACCGACCAAACCAAACCCAAACCCAAACCACTGCAAATGAACTGGCTTTAAGATTTACCATGATGGTGATCTGATTAATAAAATGAAACCTAAGTGCAACAGAGGGTACACTGAACTGTAGCACAGGATATGAACAAACAGATGGAACTTCTGATGCGACAGCGAGTGTTCATGTAGTTCTATTTCAAGTGAACTATCCACCCTGCATATTGGATCAGATCTGATCCTAAGGCCAAATATATGATTGTGCAGTTAAAGAGCATAAGTATGAATCAAAGCGTAGTTTTTTGTTGATTGGGATGTATGGCATTTCCTAGTTTGTTAAAAAAGCAAATGAAAATTTAAGATTTATGTGTCATCATACTAGCATGAAGGACATTTATTGGCAGAGACAGAATATATTATGACTTTTTTAACATTAATAAGGATATGCTGTTGGTGATCGTTCTTGGGAATGGAAGAACAAAACAGTATTCAAACACAGAAATTTTCTCACAAATCCAGTGGTATCATCAGAACATACAGACTCAAAAATCCTGAATACCACCATTACTTTATCCTAGTTTTCTAGCTCAGTAACACCATTTGTGCAGTCTGTTTTTAAAAACAGTAGTTATCCTTTCAAATAACACTACACACAAGTAAAAGGAGCCAAAATGTTACCAGCTTTAATAATTATGCTCAGGTATCCTTTTTAAAGGGCACTTGGATTTATATTCCTTACCCTGGTCTTGCCTTAGAAGAGAAAGAAACTGCAGTCAAAGCACTGCAGGCAGATCCAAGGGCCTGGAAGGATTTTAGAATCTCTAATGTTAGATGTTATCTGTTTGTCCAATACTACATCTTTAAGGCTGTTCAGACATTTCTACAGTTGTGTAATTTCTACAGTTTATGCTTGAAACTGATCTTCATGCTGACCATTTTAAATTACCAAAATAAACAGAATGTTAATAGGAGGAAAGCACATAGACATATTTAAGCACTCCGAGACAGTAAAACAGCAAACACAAACAAATGAAGAAATGGGGGGGTTCAAAGAATCAGTGTTTTGTTGCTTTAACTACAAAATTACATATTGGCTTTCTGACATCAATGGTGCAGGAATATGTGTGCACAGCCACACCAGACCTTAGAGAAATTTTTGTTGCAACACTTCAGGCACTATTGACTTTTCTAGAACATGTGGATTTTATATTCCAATTTTACATGCCACAAAATGTGAAAGGCAAATCCCAGCATTAAGAATGATGAGTAAATGTATACTAGAGCCTCAATTTCAAGGAACCTTCAGAAATGTGAAGAAACATTGTGGCATTCAACAAGAAGTGCAAAGCCCCGCAGATAGGATAGAACAACCCCCTACACCAGCAGAGTTTGGGAAGTGACTGGCTGAGTAAGTCCTGCTCCCTTGAGGGCTATGGTGATCACCACGCTGTAGAACAGCCAGTAGTGCTCCTGTCGTAAGGAAAGCAAAACTGCGTCCCAGGTTGTGCTAAAAAGAATGGGCCAGCAAGTAAAGGAAAAATATTGTCCTATAATAAGAAATGGTAAGGCTGTTATGTAGAATATAATGTCCTGTTTCCTCACCACACCTTAAGTAATACATCGAGAAGCTGGAAAGATGTTCCACTTGATGGTTTCCAAAATAGTTGTCAGATAAATTAATTACTATTCCATACAGTGCCGCTAGGTTCCGGTATTCAATAGATTGGCAGGAGATTTGTGAGGTATTAGATACTTTTTTCCTCATTAGCTTTTTTTAAGTTAAAGAGAAAACAGATAATCCTGTTCACTTCAGTCACTTTTAGAACCTGATTCTACATGACAAGTACTTTTAAAAGTCTTCTAGTCATTTGAATCACATGAAATCTAGAGGCCCAAAGCACTTTGTACATTGTCTGTTAAAAGTCTTCTAGTCATTTGAATCACATGAAATCTAGAGGCCCAAAGCACTTTGTACATTGTCAATAGACTAATCATACTAATTTTAAACATTTCTGGCTTTCCTGAATGAAAAAGGGATATTCCTCAGTAAGCTACATCAGTATCAAATCCTTTAAGAAGAATTAAACTGACACAAGTTCAGAGAAGTTTTCCTGTGTTGACCGTAGGATCTAAAGCTGGAGGTGTTTTTACATTTATCATTTCGTTATGGTAAACTGAACATGAACATAAATCTCAGACATCTTATGAATGCAGCTGTAAATTTACTTGCTGTGGCTAGAGAGCAATAACAAGTATGTATTGAAAAATAAACACGTATGTATAAATACTGCACATTGTGAAGATGTAGTTTTAAGTTAAAGGAACATTAAGACTATAATAAAACGAATTAAGTCTGTTAACACCTTTAAAGTTGTACCATTATTTTTGTGTCTCACTTTCTTTACCAGTAAAACATCTATGTTTCAGAAGCACAGGGAAGTCTTATTCATTAAGCAGTAGTTTGTTACAACACTTTCAAAAAAAAAAGGTAATGCAGAAATACAAAGTAATAGGCTCATCCATCTAATTTCATAGAATCACAGAATAATTTACTTTGGAACAGACCTCTCATGAGATCATATCATTCAATTGTCTATCCCAAACATGGCTAACTATTTTTCTACCATGCAGCTGAAATTTCCTTTATTGCAAATTGTGACTGCTGCCTTCTTGCTTTCTGTTGCACACCACTGAAAAGTGTCTGGCTCTGTCTCCTCCACAACACCCCTTTAGGCACTGGAAGACAGCAATTAGCTCTCAATTAGCTTTCTCTTGCCTAGACTACCCAACCAATAAAATAAACAGAAGATTCTGGAATAAACTCACAAACTGAATGAGATGGTAGGAATTTGAAAGGACTGCAGAGTGGTTAATGATCCAGAAACCATTAATGCAGAGATTAATAGTAACAACTGGCCCAAAGACCTGATGACCAGGAAAAATAATAACCTTCCAAAAATTATAGAACAATTCAATCTTAGATGGTAACAACATTAAAACTTAAAAAACCCCAACCCATACCAAAACAAAAAGCTAAGCTGAACATTGGACAGGATATAGAAATAGCACTTTTTGCTAAGGAGGAATGAATAGTTTGAACTTATTTAAATTCTTGAGATGCCAATAAAAATGTAGGCAGCAGGGGAAATATGTGATATGATAAGCTGCAGCTTAACCGGAAGGTGTTTCTTCAGAAGGTCTTTGAAATGGTTTTGTCATGGTTTTTCATAAAAATCTAGCATTTACTGGAGAATAGGTTAAATATTTCTATGAGAAAAATACCTCACACAAATGTAAAGTTAGAAATAAATAGGTGTAAAAAGGAAGTAGAGTTAGAACAAAATATTTGACCTGCTAAATCTGTGACTTAGATAGATTGACTTAAACAGGAGTTTGCAAACAAAGAACCGAACTATTTAACAACTTCACCAAGTATTTTAAAGCATTCTGAAACAGATACTCACCAAATGAGACTCAGATACTGTTTATTGCTGAGTAAATAATTCCATGCAGGTACACAGGATTTCTTGGTAGGTCCTAGGCAGGCCATGCAAGTTTCTACCAGTTTAGTGACATTTTTTATGTATGGTATTATATGGAAGACCCGAATCAAATAATTTTCATATAACATCAGATCAGACAAAACCACTTTAAAAACCCATTTGGAAATAAAAGGCAGTAGTTTTTATCTAGATAATATCTTAGAGGCTTATCCTGTTATACCATCAATTTCATAACCTGCAGGTGAGAATGTGGGTATAAGCAAAGACATTTCTTAGCTGATATGAAAATAATGTTTTAAACATAAAAATTAGAAAAACCATTCTAATGTGCTTGTGCACATTATCCATTACTCTGTGCAAGGAGGGAATAGTTTTGACTTCTTTACAGAAATAACAGCAGAATAAAAGGCTGCCACTTTATAATGAAAAATACATGGGTACAGAATTAATTATTGAAGCAGAGAAAACATGCTTCACTCTTACAGAGAAATCACTTTTACATTCTAAGGCTTATCAGCAAACCTCTTTGATAAAATAAAAGATTAAGGGAAACAGCACAATTCTAACAGTCCCAATGTGTATTTGCTAACTTTAAATTTTCATCAAATAACTCAATGCTATCCAGTAACTGGAATTTTGAATTACAGCTAGTGCAAATCTAAAAATTAAGTCACTTCTTAAAAGGTTTTTTTTAAAAATTATTCTAACCTGATAGTCAACATATTGGATGATATCACTACATTAGGTTATGTTTAAAAAACCCATAATAATATTCTAGGTTTCTTAATGCAGAAATAAACAATTACCTGGGGAAAAGGCTGAAGCTCTTATTCCCCTTGATTGTTATGACAGATGGTTTCCAGTTTTATCTAACTAATGCATCAGAAAGTGATCAGGCAGTGGACTAGATTATCATGCCATGTCCTTTTCAACAGAAATGTTCTGTTCTGTTCTATTCTATTCTATTCCATTCCATTCCACATTTGAAATCAGCTTTATGCAACGTCAGTCAGATGGTCTAAATCACCTTCTGAGGTGGTTAATCCATGTAAGTTTGACCTTCCATACCTTTGAAAACAAACTATTGTCCTAATTAGCTGCAACTCTGTACACAAGAACATATTAACATAACCTTGTTTTCTGCTGTCATGAATGTCTGGAGACAAGAGACCACTGATGGACTGATGTCAGGAGCTATGTGAACAGGAAGGGGTTTTCAATTCATCTGTCCACACATTACACATGGCTTAAGGACTTCCATTGAAGGTGGACAGAAGTTTATGACCTTCCTTTATTATATCACAGAAATAATAGATCAAATAAATCACAGTTGATGATAAATACATTGTAAATAATATGCTATGCAGTTCTGATCTAATTTGTGAAGGATTTTTTTCAGAAAGTTCAAGTTAAAAGACTAATAAAAATCTAAGCATAAATTCGAAAAAGATTAAGGTTTTTCTTTATCAGATAAACTTTTTTTTTCTCATTTTGGGGAAGGTCTGCAGTACCATGACTCTGGCTATATGCTTCTTATAATTTATCAAAAAAGAATAGGACAAATTCAGTGATATTACTGAAGAGTTTTAGACAGCTTATTTTCCTAACCTCTTCAGAAAAGCATCAAAGCATATAAGGAATGAAAAACAGTAAAGAAGAAAGCAGACATAAAATAAAGATCTAATACTAGAAAACAAAAATGCAGCTTTCCTCATCTCTAGCTTAAGCTAGAAATTTCCAGCTAAATTAGAAAATTGCCAGTTCTGAGCTCAAAATGAATCAACCCCTGAGAGCAACAGTTTTAAACAGGAAAGTTTATTTTAACACCAAAAGAAGTAAAGGAGTCTTAATAATGATGGAATACAAATTTCCAAACAAACATATACTATGTCCTTTTGTATCAATTTGTAGTTGCTTGTGGTTTCACCAAATGGCTGCACAGAAACAGAAGGTGAGATTTTGCAACAGGCATAAAAAGAACTGCAGTTTTCAGCAGATTAATATGCAGCTTGTTTGGTGGTTGTTTTTTTTTTTTTTTTAAGCAAGGATCTGAACTGTTGTGTGAACATATTAAGCAAAAAATCATAATAAGGTAAGTTAATGTATTTTGTCTTTCACTCTATGGAAGCACAAGATAAGCAATGACTCAAAGAAAACTTAAATTCACCTGAGTTCAAGTGCAAAATTGACACTCTAGCTCAAGCTTTGTTAAAAGGAATGTTTCTGCCTCAGATATGGGCTTTATCCAGGGCCTCTGTCTACCACTCCAGGAATAATAAGAGGAGCAAGGTTCCAAGGCTGTTATTAAAGAGCGAGGCAAGGTGGAGTTTTTCCCATCTGAACTGGCCTCTTTAAGAGCCTGTAAGGACAAGATAAGAACCACAGCATGGGAACATCACTAAGGGTACAGGCTCATAGAGGGGTTTATGATTCTGAAGTGTACCACCACGGGCTTCTCTGACCCTAGCAGAATTTGTTTGGGTATGAAGAGAACAGAGCAATACCGACTGTGTTAATTTTTGACAGCAGAACTGTACTTCAGTGCACATGGTCTTTATTATGAGACAAGATCCACTACATAACAACAGGACTCGTATTTCTAAGGAGAACTGTATTCAGACTGAAGTTTCGATTACACTGGAAGCAACACCCTTTTTTAGCCTTATTATAGCCTGAGAAGATATTAATCTGAATATTTGTATCTCTTTAAAGACTGTAATTTTTAATTTTCATTTGTCTATCTTTTTGTAATACTTCTTTCAATAAGGCATGGATTTATATGCATTTAGGAATACAATATACAAAAATGTAAAAATTATGCATGAGATTTAAATTAATTATTTTTAAGTCTAATGTGCCACTTAGGTTATTGAGGGGCTTAACTCTGATATTATAAATATAGAATTCTAACAGGCCCTATAGCTATTTAGATTTTTTCATTGTAGGGAAACTGTATATCTTTAAAACCTATATAAGACACATTTTTTTGCATGGTGTTGAATGAAGCCACAGTAGAGCATACTAGCAACCCACAGATTCTGTCACTTAGTAAAACTGCAGTATTTATAATTCCCCACAATTGTCTCTTTCTTAAGTGTTACTGTGCAAAGCCGAAAGCCAAGAGGAACTGTCTCATTTAAATATTTAAGATATCTTATTTTTGCTTTGATAAACTACCACATGCTACTATTACTGCCAAAAATTCACAGTGCTATTTGAAATGTAAATATAGACTCAGTCCTCTTTTTTTTTTCATAAAAAGCGTAATTCCATCACTTTAACAGAGGTTTTATCAGACACTTTTAAATTAGCTGAATTTTGAGGATCCTTAACATCTTAAAGATGCAATAATATTAACTTGAAACTAGCACTTCTTAAGGAAGTTACATCATCGTGAGATCAAAACCAAAAAAATGGAAATAACTTTTTCTCATTGCAGAGGTCAGTACATCTCACACCAATGCTACATAGCAAAGCTAAAAGTTTGATTTCAGTGGGTTTAATCACAAGGCATTAAGAGCATGCTTAAATATTTCCAGGAACAGATCTCCTTCATGCCAAATTTATATTTCCTCAAACCAAGTTGTCAATAACTTTCAAAGGATGAGGGAATTTAGAGAAAGAAAAAAAAAAGTCTAAAATTTAGGCCTTGCTGTTTTAGAAAGTTTTCATCAATCTTATCTAAATTTTTTCTATCCAAGGACACACTTATTTCATAAAAATAAAATACATAAAAGGCATTCTTTACTTAAATCAGATCCTGCAGGTTATCCTTGCGAATAACTCCCCATGAAAACAAACCCATCATAGTTAAACAAGAGGAAATACAAACGGAAAAAACAAGATGGAAGAAACAAAAAGGAGAATAAAATATGTATTATTAGCAAAGAGATACTATTATTTTGCAGAGTAGCAGTATGAGAAATGAGAGCAGTGCTTAGGCCAGATCACAGCTCAGTAGCATAGTAGATGTGAACATGAATTTGGTGTGAAACATTCATCAAGGCTAGTGGTGAGAAAATGATACTGAAATGATGATGAATTAATTCATGCTTTGAAAGTAGTATAGGAAATGAAATGGAACTGAGGGAGATAAATTTGCCTCATGCACATGCCTAATATAGAGTGGACAATAAAAATGAAACAATGAAAAATTAACAAAATATATAGCATTTGTTACAAAACTGAGAACAGACATACACAAAAATTACATTTCCAAAGTAGACACATTCACTGAATATGGTTTTAGAATATATGTTTCTAGTGATAGTGAACTTTTCACTGTAAATTTATAGACATATAGTATGAAGTTTTCTTAAACTTTTTCTCTGGCCATTAGTTATCAGCCTTCCTATTTTTACTTAAATATTGCAGAGTTCTCTGGCAAGTGACAAAACAAGTGTAATTAACAACATAAAAATCATGTTCTCCTTTAAACATCTTATGATTTTATAAGCTGCATTATAACCGTTTAACATAGCTCTTCAACACTCTTAGAGCAAAATATTTGTATGTAATTGTTATAGTTTCTTAGCTCTTTAGTCAGTCAATAGCATACCCAATATATGAATAACCAGTACCTGTGTTGGGTAGTGACTTATATTTACATAAAAGAAATAATTGATAGTGACGATTTAGTTAATCTGCACTGCTCTGCTTTTCTTCACTGAATTTTATGTTGTTCAGAAAGTACACTTGTCCGTGTGAGCTAGGTGAGGATATCCATAGCTACACAAAATCAGACGATTGTGGAAAGCTACAAAGACTTTTTTTTTCTAACAGATGCTACAGATACCTCAAGAAGCAAAAAGCTCATAACAGTAGAGGATGACCTCCTGTATTCACGTGAACTTTTTACACCTCACACCTTTGTGTTTTTCACAGCAAAATATGCTACGTATTTTCATATTGAAAGATTGTATAATTTCCATATTTCTTTCTTAATAAAAAATACACTTAAATCCATGCAATTTTTTTTTACCTGAAATGTTATTTAAAAATCAGAATTGATAAGGAAAAATAGTTGAAGAACATTATTCAGTATCTTCGACTCAGGGCAAAATGGTCACAGTATATGACTTCTAGAAATGAAAACATCAAACACACATCGATTTTTATGTTGTCAATTCCATTTGTTTTGTCACTTGCCAGAGAACTCTGCAATATTTAGGTAAAAGTAGGAGAGCTGATGGCCAGAGAACAAGTCATCCATTAATTGGATAGGGCTCAGAAATCACCTTCAGAGGAGACAGAGAAAATTCATCAGTGCTATGTTTGTGGCACTGAACAAAACTTTCTGACAAAACAACAAGATGCACTTCTAAAGACAGATGTTCTGCTTGTACCTTAAAGATTAAAGTGGAACAAGTCCTGCCACTTCTAGATGGCAACCTTTGTAGCTAGGAGAAGCTTACTCTGCCTGAATACAAGAAGAAGAAGTCTTGGCTGTATTACCTACTTACTTTCTAAAAGGCTTCCATCTTTAAAAGAAAGTTATCTGGTTACCTGAAGGAGGAGGAGCAATTTGTTTTTGTCCTACATGTCAATTTACCAATTTCCAAAGCTTATACCACCACTTGTGTCCTCTGGAGTCCACAGTATGTGAATTGTCTTTATCCAAGTACCTAGCAAATCATTGTCACATAGCAGCAGTCGACCTTTCTTTCCAATCTATGCACTTTTCAGGAGTTATAAATCAGTTGACTTTCAAGCTCGATGAGATGGCATATGCCCTGGTTTGAAGAACAGATGGAGGCTTGGGGGAAAATTGTTTCTGCAGGCTCACTACAAGCAGCACTGCTCCATAAAAGTGAACCATTCACACTAATTTCTCACATACATTATACAGGCAGGGAGCACCAGCCCATTCAGCAGAAAATCTTTCATCTAGCTTTCAGAGGTCATTTAGCAAATTTAAATTAAAGTTACTTCTGATACATGGCTGAGTTTTCATTCCATACTATTTCAAGAGATGGCAAATTATATCAAATAAAGGAATGGCTTTAATTGTGTATTCAGAGGAAAAGGAACAGTAAATTAACTGTCACAACATTACTGTTTTCTAGAAGCCTGGAATAAGCTGCAACTATTAATTAGCCACAGAGGAGTCAATGAATGAGATGTGTCTGCTGTGTACCATAGGAATCAGGTAAACTGTCACTATTCTTTGCAAGGCTTTTTTAGACTCCATCTCAACACTAGTCCCCAGAGCAGCACTGATGTTGTTAAAAGAAAGGAGATCTCGCACACTATAGGAAAACCTTTACTTCTTAAGAAAAATATTATTCAGCTTTTAAGTAAATGGACATACCATATTTTTAAAAAATAATGGTACATTTTCTGAGCACAGAGAAAAGAAACATTTCATTAAATTAATAAATTATAATTATGAAAGAAATGGAAAGGACTAGAGGACTGTAAAAAAATCTAACTCCTGAAAGAATTACATTTTACAATCACACTACTTGTGAGCCACAAGTGGTAAAAAGGAGGGATTGCACTGAGTAACCTCTAACACATAATGTAACATTAACTTGGTGTTTCGCTACAAATACTACTTTAAATGTACAAAATAAAATCAACCAATGAGAATGTTGGTAAATACTGAAATAGTCACAAAGATTTTTATGCAATTTCATAAAAACATAGCATTTTGCAACAGGGTTTTGCAGTAGCATTTTGAAAAGATTCATTTTTAATCTCTAACACCTCACATTTCTTCTGACACCTGCACTTTTATTAAGACATTTTTTTCAACAGATAATTAAATCTAGCAAAGTGCTTTTGAAAAGTAATATTTGAATATGACAAATTTATTTGGAATTAGTGTTATTAGTGGTGGGATCAAATCAACACAGAAGTTTCAAACTTTGAGAAACCTATTCTTGCAATATTTTCTGTGATCATATGTACCATGGAATGGAAATTGGAAATGCCCAGAATTACTCAACAACTTAAAAATGTCACCCTTATTGAAGGACATCAGCTTGATACTATATTTTAGTCTATAAATGATTAAGCCTAGCCACCTCACATAAAATGCTAGAGTCAATATAAATAATGACTTTTGAAAAAATTCAACCATAATTGTATTGCATATAAATATAAAATTAACACACTGTTAACTAAAAATGTAATTAGATCAAAACTAACACTGTCCTAGATTTAAGACAGAGATTTGAATTGGCAGTTGTTAAAAAGGATGTTCATAAGTTCTAGAATGTTCATAACATGGGACACTATCACAGAATCACAGAATAGTTTATATCAGAAGGGACTTTAAAGATCACCTGGTTCCAACCCCTTCACTGTAGGCAGGGACACCTTCCTCCACATCACACCACAGCTTGCTCAGTCTGGCCAAGAACACTTCCAGGGATAGGGAAACCAAAAATTCTCTGGACAACCTGTTGCAGTGCCTCACTAGATTCACAATAAATAATTTCTTCCCAATATCTAATTTACACTTACTCTCTGTCAGTTTAAAGCCATGTCCCCTTGTCCTGTCACTACATGCCCTTGAAGAGAATCTCTCTCCATCTCTCTTGTAGGCTCTCTTCAGATGCTGAAAGACTACAGTTAAGTCATCTTGAAACCTCCTCTCTTCCAGTCTGAAAAATCCCAACTGTCTTAGCCTTTATCATTTATAGACAGAAAGGCTGCTGGGCCATCTTGGCTGGACTATGCTTTTGCCAAGAAAGGTTGGAACAGATGATCGTTGAGGTCCCCTTCAAACCTATAATTGTATGACTTATGATTCTATAACAGTGGATCAAAAATGGATTCCTGTGAGCATTATTAACTAAAAACCTTAATAGATCATAGGAAAATGTGTAATGTCATATGGAGAAAAAGGGACAGGATGATGAATGATATTTACATCTGGCAATAGTAATCCCATTCTATTGCAGTCAATGGAAATTTTGTTGTTTTACTTTCTAGAAAATATTTTGCATTTATTCACTCTTTGTATGGCCTGGGGTCACAGAGTAGGATTATATATAGCACTACATAACATTGCTCAAGAAATTTAAAGGAGTTGTCATTTAATGAAAACCAGGTCACAGTATTAAGATATGCCTATTTTTTAATATTTAGCATTTAAAAAACAAAACAAGAACAGTCTCGTGATGGAAATTTTTTACCATCTCTAAGAAAAAGTCACACGCACATCAGCGAAGACAACACTTCTGATTAGTTGGGTACTAATATCACAGTCATTAAGAATGATGAATGACATTTGTCTAAACACGGCTGTTTATGCAAAGTATTGGCTTGTGCTTGCTTCACTGAGACATAGTCTCGGATTATAATATAATATATATCTTATTCTATTATAATTATATCTAATATAGATTAATAATACTAATAATATAGATTATTAATAAATTTTGACTTAAGATGATGCAGCTGAATATTGCTATTTTTAGTTTAAAGATGAATACTTCTTTCTTGCTACCATGGCACACAGTTTGCTGTATTACTGTCTTCATAGAAAACTAAGGGGTTTATTTTCCTTAACAACAACAACAACAAAAAAACAAAACAAAAAACAAAAACAAACAATCAAAAAAAATCAAAAAATCAAAACTATTAGTTTACACTATATCTGTTAATACAGTAATACAGTTA
Organism: Cisticola juncidis; assembly: GCA_013400215.1. Lineage (NCBI taxonomy): Eukaryota > Metazoa > Chordata > Aves > Passeriformes > Cisticolidae > Cisticola > Cisticola juncidis. The sequence continues at coordinate 316,251 of VXBR01001107.1, forward strand.
TGGGACTTTTTTCCCCCCACAGATAGCATCTAAAATTTGCTTCTTCAAGACTTTACTTCTTTACCTCAGTTCATACTTCTTGTTTCTCTAAATTATTATGTATTATTTCTGGCTTAATAATTTTTTGCTTTCAGTTGCCTTCTCTTGAATCAACACTGCAATTTTCTGTTGTATCGACACACTTGTATTGAAGACAGGCTTTTATAAAGGATCACTGGAATGATTTTAAACAAGGAGTCCTCTGGGAAAGATAAACAGAGGTTAACTGCAGCAGAAAACTGAACTATTGTTTAAAACACTAACAACGACATTAAATAAAATATAAACTAACACCACTCTGTGCTGTACTGGCTGTGTCTATGCATGATACGTGACTGTTCCTCTTTCCACATAACCTTGTGAAAAGCTTTAATTCTGCACGACAGCACTTGGGGGGGATTTACCATTTTTTAACCGTGTCCTCTCAACATCTTTTACTAAGAAGATACTACATATCGTTGAACAAAAAGTAGAAGCAGAAAAAATATGTCTCTATCTGAAAATAATTTTTTAAAAAGTATTAATTTTCATAGCAGTTTGTTCTCTTTGCCTTCAGTTATCTGAGGCTGCAATCCATGAACAGCTAAAGTAATCTAGCAGACCATCACTGCTGAAAACAACAGTTTTGAAACCCCTCAGCTCTCTTACATTTTTTTACTGTACTTTGCTACTGTTTCTCTCTTCTTCACCAACACTCAGGATTAGCAGTCATGGATTGTCACGTAATCAAAGTTTCCAGTACTATGAACATGTTGCTTATGAAGAAAAAACACACCCACCTTCTTTTCCTGAGTTAGTGAGATAAAATTACTCAAAGAAGGCTCTGATAAATGTCAGCGCCAGTGTCAAGTATGCTTCAGAAATAGAAAGCAGAAGAGGTGAAGAAAAGTTGAACCTCCCCCTTAGATGGCAATAAGCTTAAAACTCCTCAACTTCTTGAATTACATCCTGAATTACACAAATTGCAAGCTGACAGTATAATAATGGGGTCATTCTTTAGGGTAAATGAGCTCCATCCAATTACTTTTAATTTATTTGGAGATTTGAACTTTGGAAAGTGTTACCTAAGTTTACTTGATACTACATAGTAAATACAATACAGTGTTTATTTATCTGGTTTAATGACAAAACAAGGCTACAAAAATGAAAAACACAAAGGCATTAATTGAATGCTCTGCAACTGAAAACTTTTCTACCCTCCAACTATATTGGTTTATATAATAAAAAAGGATTTTCTTTCTCTTAAAAATTATTCCTCAAGCAAGCAAAAAAGACTGCTCTTCCAGGAAAAGAAAACAAAATTTAAAACCATGTTATTTTACAGAGAAAACCCGAAAACAAAGTCCAACACTGCAACCAACCAACCAAAACCAAACCAAAACCAGTAAACAAAAACTATTTCTAAGGGCTGGATATAGGTACCAGCATAATCATAGAAGTTCAGAATTCTATGTAAACTAGTACACAGTGTACTAATAAAAACTGTAGTTTTATGGAAAGTTCGAGTTATTGGTACTCCCTACTAATACAAACTTTCAGTAGTAGGTATAAGGAGAAAGTGCATATGCTTTCCAAATTCATGATCTTGAAGGCAGGTCACTTTCTTTCAGCCCTGCATTTAGTTTCTATCATAAAGAAATAATTTTGCTACCATAGCTTATACTAGCTCCTGAAAAAAAACCCAAAACTGTGAAGGAAAGAGTAGATGAAGAGAAACTAAAATGATAGAAGTCATACCCTTAGTGAATACAGACACTCTGGGAAAATAAAAACAAACTCAAAAGATGGAAATCATGTTCAAGTTGACATTTTGCTTAAAAAGTTTGAGTTTCTGAATTTGGCTTCCATTTCTCTGAAATTGCTACAATTCTTTTGAAGAACAGAAGCTTTTTTACCCCTGCAAAAAGACTTGCATAATTAACTCCACTCCCTAAAAAATAATTTTTCAAACATTCTGATGACTTTCTATTTAATACAGAGAGACTGCATTTCAAACACATACTTTATAATTCAGAAATACTTTCTTGGTTTTATCAACTTTCTTAGTCAAAGGTTTAATTGCATTCTGACCTTTTTTAATTCAGTATCGTATATTTAAAAATGGAAGTTCTTTTCAGACCTCAGCTATGAGCTCTTATTATTCATAGCTTGGTATGAGATTGTGCAAAAGAATGTATTAATACATTTTGAAATAAAATTGCAATATACATAAGCTGAAAAAGAACTGTGGGATCCCACAAAAGTAGTCAAAAGACTTATAAATATTTTAGTACATTCTTTTGATATAAAGATCACTTTCTAATATTATCTGATTCTAAATTAACAACAATTTATGTTCCCAAGTTTTATGTTTAATACACATCAGAAGTACTTTTTTGAAACCATACCATTATCATTCATTCTCTCTTAATGGAAAAAAAATCAAATGCTTCATATTTGGAAAGACCCTTGAACACTGACCCTTGTTCAATAACTCAGCCAAAGAAGTTGTTTATTTCCAGATCTTAAAAAATGCTTTACAAAAGAAAAATAAACATTAAGTATTTGCAGAATTTTTAAGGCATTGGTATATATACAGTTGTCTTTTTGATTACTGAGGAAGGATAAAAACAAAGGCTTCAAATTAGATATTAAAATGTTACATTGAGCATATGTAATTTAGCAAAGAATTCACTGCCTGCTATATCCACTGAATGGGGATCAAAACTCTCGAACGAACTTTGAAATTATTTTGTTAATTTAATTGCAATCAAAGCCAGAAATTTGTGTAGCGAGTTGTCTTGTTTTCACAGACATAATTAACAAGTCATATTCTATATTCATTTTTTCAGAATGACAAAAGGACAACCTCTCCACATTTGAAAACATGAAGGCAACCAATGTCTTCTTGTTTCAGAAATAAATGCAGCTATCCTCTAGAACCACATAATTTTGCTTTGGCATTATCAGAGGTTTTTTTGGTCCTCTTTTATTTCCCCTGGATGGTACTCTTCAAAACCAGGCTCAGTTTCCTGTTCTTGTATACAATATGTTGCAAATGTATATTATCTTTTCACGTTTTTTCCTCCATTAGGTTGAAACAGATTTATTTCAATTTGCAGCAATAGTAAAACTTACCAACCAGAATGACAGCATTACAGAAATTTTCAAAAAGATGTCTGTCTACATGTAAAGACTTAGTCTGAAAATTCACCAAGAACACACATTTTCCTGTAATGATTTAGTGAAATCTAATTTCCTTTTTTAAAAGAAAAGATACCAAGGTAAACACCATGATTTATCTGCACAGTTTAATCTTGCTTAACCTTGGATTAACTTAGAGCAAGAACGCCTCTTTCTAAATTTCATGCATTTTGGAAACCATTAAGCTATGTAACAACAGAAAAACACTGTTATTTCATAATTAAATATTCAACGCATGCAGTTACTCAGAAACAATTCTATACATTTCCTGAAGTTTAAATTTTTATTTTATCTAGGTCTACAACCACAGTTACACATAGCCAGCCCTTACAGGTAATTAATCATGGGCTTAAAACTATAGATATGCAGAGCTGCTACAATATCAAGGGTCATTTGTATGAAATCTTTGGTACATATTAACCAAATACAATTCATGCATATTAAAGCATTTCAGATTCCCCTGTTCTGGTTGAAAACGACTGTATTCTGTCCACAGAATTACAATATAATGAACAAGTGTTCAAAGTGTTTTTTAAAAAAATAATGTCTGACAAATACAGTCTTGATTACAGTAATTATAAAACCAACAAAGAAGCAAATAAAATACATGAACCATGATGTACATTAACTAAATAGAGGAAAAAAAAAAAAAAGCTCTCAACATAAAACATTGATATTGTGTAATCACAGCAGGAGTAATATATCACTGTTACCATTTATTTCTTCTTTTTATCCTTCCACTTGATCTTGATTCATGCAAATAAGTATACTTCAGCCAAGCTTTAATAGAACATTTGCCTAGATACATTTAATTTGTAAAATAATCTTTTCAATTGTTATGAATTTCAGCAGCATTGAGTAAAATGTATTACTAAAAAGTTAACTTTTTAAATTAGATGTACAATTAAGTATGATGAACTGATGAAAATTAGCCATTAGATGTCTTTTGGATAGTGCAACTACGGCCTTAAAACAAGTGAAAAATACAGACCCTAGTTTTTCTGTACCTTTAAGTATCAGCTAATGACGAAGAACATCCTCACCCTTTTGCAGCTCTGGACAGCCTCTAAGACTTCAGAAGCTATCTAATGCAAGGTTTGAACTGGAAAATGCCAGTTTGCCTGTTTGATGTACTTAAAGTGCACAATACTCAATGACAGTTGCATGTCAAACTAAACAATAGCCTCAAGTAACTCTAATACCTCAGTGTTGTTTGCTTGAGTGCCTGCCTTCCACAGAACTCAGTCAGGATTGATTTGTGACTAAATTGAGGGGCAAGGAATAAGGGAAATAAGGTTGAATCTGAACATGCAATTCATCCTAATATAGGAGTGGAGTAGTCCACTACTGTGCTGCTTACTTGCATTCATGCTGAAGTTCTGATGTTTTTGGTTTTTTTTCCCCAAAAGAAAGAATTAGCAGAACAGCAAAAATAACTCTTGCGTGATGTCCCAGTCATACACTACACTAGCTAAAAGCCAGTGTTTTACTGCAGTAGGTGAACATTAGGTCTAGAAGAAGTGTGTTAACAAAAAACACGTGCTGGATCTTTGACTAGAGACTCTGCTGTAGTGACTGTTCAAGGCAGTATGTTTTCAAACAATTAAAACTGTCAGATATCAAACACTTACTTCAGTATGCATCTGTGGTTGGAAGGATTGCAGATAGGTCAGCAAGCTCAAAGTGACCCATAAGGATCATTAAATACAATTCCTTTCTCCTCATTGGACTACCTAAATCTAAATCATATGACTAAGAGCTCTGTCCAGAAACTAACAAGCTTGGTGCTGTGACCACTTCCCTGGGGAATCTGCTTCAGTGACCAACAACCCTCTCAATGAAAAACCTTTTGCTAACATCCCATCTGAACTTCTTATGCAGCTTCATTTCATTTCCTGATGTCCTAAGTCAACTAAGCAGTCACTAGCATCATCTAGTGGAATGCCAGCCCAGTAGTATTTCTGTACCTCTCAGTTTGATTGTGAGAAATTAGAAATTACAAAGTCTCAAGATGAAAACTAAATCGTGCAGATTTTTTTGCAGTTGCTTGAAAATCAGCTTTGGGTCTTACCTGGTGATGAAAGATCAGAGTGCAGGCTTAAGTTGTAAGCCTGAGTTTTAGCCCAGCAAGGGAATTTCTAGTGTTCCCTAAAGCCCAATTGCACTGGAATCTCATCTCAATTATGGGTAAAGTCTTTTGGTATAGATATTCTCTTTGCTGCAAGAACTATTAATTGTTTATTGTGCTGATTCAAAACTGCTATAGGCAACAAAATAGTAGCACAAGTCTTTCTTCTGTATTTCAATACGCAAAAGAGCTACTTTAAAAATTTAGTGACTATCAAATATTGTACTACTTACCACACTACAGAGCCAATCCTGTTTGCTTGATTACAAGAAGAATCAGTTATAAGATTTCAAAATCCCTCCTTTTACTGTTGACTTAACATAGCTTTACATTTAAATTTGGCATCATGTTTTTGACATGAACAATTTAAAACATTCTACAAATCTGACAGATTTTGTTCATGCATATAGTGTTCATTTTCTGTAACTAACGTTGCTGCCAGCAAAATCTTATTCTAGTCCAATAAATGAGACAAAAAATAAAGTAATTCATGATAACCAAAATAATTAAACAGTAGGAGCAGGTTAAAGATCAGCATTCATTTTTAAAATTAAATTTTAAAGTCTGCAGTAGTTACTTAGAAGCTTGGCAAGTTTTACAAATAACGTCACCAAGCATTTTAGAGAGAAACACAGCCGCATTAGAATGGAGTCATTAGGCAATACATTTATTTTGAAGCCAATTAACCTTTTGTCAGAGAAATGTCGGAGCAGTAATGGTTTCAGCAGTGGAGGTCAGCCTGCAACAGAGGCACGTATGACAGCGATTACGCTGTCTGACATATGCTGGAGACCGAGAGCACAGCCGTGGAATGAGAATCTGCCTTCGTTTGTATTCTGCTCTGCATTTTCAGGGAGCAGACAATCTTGACCTATCCATTTAGGTAATTAAAGCTTCTATTTGGAAGTGTCCTGCAGGAAGGTGAAATCTGGGGGAGATAAATGACTGCTGCTCACTGTATCCAGCCAGTTCCATCATTTGATGTACTGCCTGAAACAGGCTGCATTGCCAAGTCCTCATAAAAATAGAGATGAATTGGGCAGGAGACAATTCTCTAAGGCAAAGCAACTCTGTCATCTTCCTTTTTGCAGCATATAATTTAATTGTTAGCCAAGGCAGACAGCTGACTCAGGGGCCTTTCTCTAATGACTTTCCCACCATCTTCCATTTGCTAAGAAATTATTTCAGTGTATTTACTTGCAAGCTAACTTTGTCTGACAATGAGAGATGTCACTTCAATAAGCTCAGCTGGTTGTCACAGCTGTGCCAGGACTTACCTTCCAGGCGATTTTGTTTGCTACGGTCTCATGCCGGACAGCAATCGGAAAGTCTCCTCTCTCATAAAACTTGCGAAAAGCTGTGCGTTTTGCTGGTCTTTTTTTTACTGATCCTGCAGATGGGGGCCCTCTCACCTTAAAAAGAAAAAAAACCAAAAAAACTCCACAGTTTAGTGGTAATGTATTTTTAGGAAAAGTCTAAAGCCTGGCTTAAAATAGATATAAAATAATACTTATCTCCCAAATTACAGTTTACTTTCTTTACATGCAACACTTCACTTCTTTAAAAGTACACTTTGGTAATGATCTACAGGTTTTGTTAACTGCTTTTTTTTTTTTTTTTTTTTTTTTTTT
>VXBR01001107.1:324048-395321 GCA_013400215.1 Cisticola juncidis
TTGGTCATTTTAAAAAAAAAAAAAAAAAAAAGGTAAGAGCTTCAATGATTGTAAACCATACCCAGTATTTTGTATTTGTCTTCAGTGACCCTTAGATTAGTCTCTAGCAGTACAGACACTCAGCTCTTCAGAGAACAGAATGTTAACTTGTAACATCCTCTTTTTCATTTGGGCTATTCTGTAATTTAACTCTGCTAACTATAGATCTAAATTTGACTTGGCACTTTTTTTCCCCTGAAGTGTTTTCAAATAATTTTCCACTAGCCAAGGTAGAGGAGCCCACTCATGATATGCCTACACTGCACTTTTCTACAAATTGATTATTCAACTAGGGCTACTAAACTGAGACCTATTGTTGCATATTGCTGTCCGTGATAGACCATATCCAGTGAAAATAGATTTGACAAGCACAGCTGTAACTTTCCTTAGTAAACACATCTGCAGCAGTTGAGGGTAACACTTCAAGAAAAGCATTTCTAACCAATGTAAATAAACTTTCACTTGCTATTCTGCAGAGGAACAATTTTTTCCATGCCACCAGTATAAGTACTTTTGCTTGATTTTTTGTGCATTCGTTTTGGGTGGGGTTTTTTTGGGGTTTTTTTGGTGTGTTTGTTTTTTCCCTCATTTGAGGCCACTGGAAAAGCACCTCTGTTTTTCTGTATATTTTTCACAAACAGATCTTTCACACCTCCTTTAAAATATTATTTTCTGTACAATACCAGAGGTCATTGTTAGATTTTAACTTAAATTGATGATAAAGAATATGTTGTCTTGATTACATGAGATACAATCTGATTTATTTCTAGCAAACTACCATAATTAGAGGTAGCTAATGCAATCGGAAATGACATCTTCTCCGACACCAGATATTCTCTTCTTCCCCAACTCATGTTTGTAAATTTGCTACAAGCCTTTTCCTACTGCACTTTACAAATTTTCTAGAAAATACATTTATGCTAATTAAATTTCTTCCTATTCTTTATCCAGGAAAAAAGATACTAGAAGGACTAAAAGTGTGTTGGTATCAAACTCCTCCATTGTATATTGTCCTTACATGAAGGCTTAGAAGCTTACATGAAGGCTTAGAAGTAGCATACCTACTTCTGATCTGCCATCTCAAAAAAAAAAAAAAAGGTGTGGTAGAATTAGAAAAGGTTCAGAGGAGGATAATGACTGAAATTATGGAATGGCTTTCAAAAGAACAGAATAAAGTAAGAAAATTATTACTATGGAAGAATAAAATAAGGAACTATAAAATCATGACATTATAGAAAAGGTAATAAAGACAGATTTTCCACTATCTCCTTCAGTGAAAGCATGGGACATAAAAAAAATCTAGTCAGTAACAAGTCTGGAACAAACAAAAGCGGTTATGTATTCATAAAGCAAATAGTGGATTTATGGAACTCCTGGCAAAAAGTAAATATTGGAAATACTAAAAGTTTGTGTACACTTAAGCTGTGACTGGAAAAGTTGATGAAAAAGGAATCCACTCAAAGTGACTAAATCCTTAGTATCAGTAATCATAAATAAAATGAGTATTATTTTTCATGTGATACAGTCTGTTTGGTAGATCATTCAGCCTTACATTTAGTTCCAGGGTGACATCACATTGGCATCGTTTAGTTATCCATTGATTAACTGCCACAGCAAGTATCTTTTTTAGATGATGAGCTCAATGTTAATAATATAATTTCTTGTCATTAGTTTAATTACATTATGTTGTTCTTTATACTACAATATTTAATTCCATTTCTATTACATCAGTTCTCAAAGGCTTCCATTTCTGTCATACCCTGATCTTCATCTATTTTAATAACAACTCAAAACATTATGTCAACTATAAATTTCACCATGTAATCTTGATTTTTTTTCAATGAAAATATTAAATAAGTTTATTCCTAACACCAAGTATTAGGAAGTTCCATCGATAAATTTCATTTATTATCATCTCTCTCATTTCAATATTAGATGCCTTTATTGTCTCTACTTCAATATGGACCATTATACCCTCTGAACATCTCTTGCACTGTATAGCTACCAAAGTACTGTGTACAGCTGGAGAACCAGAAGTGTACCCAGTTCTTGAAAATAGTGTCAACAGAGAGAGTGGTTGTTTTTCCCTTTGTCTTAAAGATGTTTTTCTTGTCAGATTGGTCTGCAACAGAGACCTTTGAATAACTTTGAATACCTGTACAGATATACAAATTTTTTTACTTTAGAGCAGTGAAATGATTGAGACAAAATGAGCCTAACATTTATCCAGAACAAAGAAGTATCAGCAATCAGGAAGACAGAGAACTGTCCCTGTATTGAAGATAACAGTTATGTTGCATGACTGAAGAGTACTTTTGTTCGCCTTCATTTAATGAAGACAACTTGTTTATTTGTATCTGACAAACCTATCTTATGAAACCTTTGCTAGAGTGGTTGCCCCAAGCCAGTACTGCTTACCTTTTTGCAAACTTTTGCAAAATTTTTTTCCTTCTACTCTGCATTACTAGGGAGACTACCACAGAGCACTATTCTCTAGTGCAGACACTGCTTTGGGTCATTCTAGGTGTGTACAGTCTGCCAGAGGAGAAGTTTATGTGTATAATTTCCTCTTTCACTTTTTTGCAATTCCTCATCTAAGCCTGGACCACATGATCTCTATAGGTCTCTCTCAGCTGAGGCTTCTCAGTGATTTTATGTTGCTAAGTGAAATACATAAAAGATAATAAGACAATGCTTTTTTTGGTATAATGAGTTCTGTCTTCTTACATTTTATATTGTTGTAATTACTGATAAAAAAGTCATTCTGAAAGTATTGCATTTATTGGAAAAATAGTAACAAATACTATCTTCTTCAAGCTAATAAAAATGTTTCATTGCAATACAGTGAGAAAGATTAAGATTAGAGTTCCAGTTAATTAAAGGCTAATATTCATGATGGCAAAGTATATGAAGCAATAAACAGATTCTGAGGTTTGTTAAATGCCAAAGAGAAGTTGAAGAGTTTGATAATTGCAAAACTAATTTATTGTAATTCTATGGCATTGAACTGTGTGACAAGATAAAAGATGCAAGCCATTAAGCAAAAAAGAGAGAAAGACCATATTTCTTTCATTGACTCATGGGTATTGAAAGCCATTTTACCAGGTTGCATTCTTAAAGTTTTCAATGATGGCACATTGAGAAAATGACTAAGAAGTCTTTTTGAAGCCAGGTTTAAACAGTGATTAACATTTGAAGACTGAATTTTGTTCATTTTCTGAGTGTCAAACTCTATGCACACTCAGGGACCTAAACATGTCTGTGTAGGACAACTGGCTATTTTTGTGAAAAATAACACTAGTTTCATGAGCAGTTTAAGCCAAACAAAAACTAAACTGAGATGCTACTGTTCTTATATAATAATTCATGTATTATATAAAGAAAGGTGACATAATCAAATTTAATAAAGATTTTTTTTATTAACCCAGATTAATGCATCAAGAAGAAAATATTTCCATGTTTTGTCTGCCAAGATTTTTACAGGAAAATTGGAATTTAACCCTAGACTTTTATATTTTCTCCGCACAAAAATATTTCATAAAATTTGTTTTAGAAGCTAAAGGGATCAAAAGTTATATGATTCCTCAACTTTCTTACCCAAAAAAGGCAGTCTTCCTTGAAAACATAATGCCATATTATCACCTTGAAGAATGAAATGTTCAGAAATAAAACCATAAATCCCTATTCTTTGAATTCAAACAAAAAAAAAGTATCTGTACAAAATTGCACTGTATCCACAGAATAGAATTTACTAATGCCTTCTGTCTCAGGGAGATGTAAAGGCAATGGTATTAAAGAAGTATTTGTGTAAACACTCATAGACTCTTTGTCTCATCCTCCTCTTGTACTTGTGTTAAACTTTGCTAATGCAGCATAGTTCAACTGGCAATCAACTTATTTTGCCATGGGAAAGATCAGCATTTATTTCCTTGTGTACTGGTGCCAGAAGCTACGGCCAAATCCTAATGTCAACCTTAGGTAAAATACAATATATATTAGATAAGTCAAACTATGGAATGAAGAAATACCCAAGATAGCAGGAATATTCAAAAATAAAGACCAAATAATATACCTAGCAATATTCAGGGCCATGTTGACACACAAAACTTTTCTAGAACTGTCAACAGCAGGGTCCTCATGCTCATAGAGTGAAAAGGCTCTTACCTTGGCTGGACAGGCATTGACACAACACTGCCTAGGTACAGCTCATGCCCAGGAACAGGTTGAGGTGCAAGGGCTATGAACCATGGTTTGTGCTTTTGGCGTCAGGCTACACAGGAGTTCCTTACATGCTTCTACACTCGTAACACAGACAATCTCATCATCAAGACAATCTCATCAATAACCCATGAGAAAACATCAAGATTTGACACTTACCTACCAACACAATGGAACAATAGGATGATAATGGTTTCTGGGGACATCCACAGAGTTTTGAATAAACACAGTAGCAGTACTAAAGATTTAGAAACACAAATCTTAGGAAGCGTTACAAATCAGAACTTCATCTAGGCAACCCCAAGTGTCTGATTGGTAATAAGCAACAAAGCCTGTCCTGCTCTTCTTAATTTACTGATCCTAATTTGATTAAACTGACTTAGGTGGTTAATCCATTCTGCGATCATGTTTTGATTTTGTTATGCAGTCATACCAAAAATTGAATGAGAAACTTCAAATGACAGGAGAGGCACAGTAAGATGTCCCAGTAGGTACTGCTGAGTTCCACATTAATTCTTTTTATTTAATATCAATATCATAAGCATTCAATATCAAAAGAACATGATCCCTCAACATGTATCAGATAAAAGCTTTTTATATCCAAAAAGAAACAGGGAGATATTTCTTCAAATGTGCCACTCTTGATCTGCTTTAAATGATGCCACATCTAATGCTTAAAAGCTGCTTTTGGGGCTATTCTACAAATCTGGACAACAGATCAAAGCCTATCTCATAACTTCAAAAGCCAAATTGAGAAAAATCAGTTTCATGACCCCACAAATGAAACAACTGGTAGGTCAGCAAATATTACAAATGCTTCTAAAGCACTACAACTTGAAAGAAAAATTAGACACGTGATTTTGTACAAAGATACTATATCTCATTATTGCCTTGAGACACTACAGTGGTAAGTCATAAGCTGCATGCAGAATTATTCTATTTCAAGCCCCCAAGAAATGTTATTTTTGATTGGGAAGAGATAAGCTGTTTCAGTAAGAGAGATGTAGCTAAGTTACAAACTGCTCCACAGCCCTTTGTACTAGGAAGGTCCTTCATCTCTTATTCTCTACTGGAATACAATGTAAGTATTCCATATACTTTAGATTTATCTCTTGATGCTTGCCAAGCTATTTCCTTTGATGCAAAGTGAGAAGAGTGACAACTGCTAATATATTTCTCTACTAATATATTTATTTCCTTCCAGTCCAGATGAACACTGTTTTCTTCTGTTTGTTTCACAAAGCTTTCCAGAGCATCAATTGCACTAAATCTGGAAACCACCTAAATTTTTCCTGATAGGTATTTGACTGTATGGTAGCTTTTTTTACTTTCAGCGCTAATGTTGCTTATAAAGATATTTATTAACCTGCAAAGATATCTGTCCTTTTTGCAGGGACAACTGATCAATTGATTTCTTTGATATTAAGTTCAAATAATTCCCTCACTAGAGGAACACTAGCAGGAAACAAATAGTCTTTAATTCATACTGTATGCAAGTGAAAACACTTTAACAATCTCTGCTTGTCTGTTTGGCATACAGGCAAAAAACATCTCCCAAGAAGAGGTAAAGTTTTCCTTGGTGAAAGAGTCAATTTTGTCTCATATCAGAAGTCAAATTTGTAGGATGCAAGTGAAAAGGAGCTCCCACAGAATATTTCTTCACAGATGCTGACAGTAGCTGGGTTGTGACTGTGAAGGGATAAATGTATCTTTCATACGTCCCATTGCTCTTACACTCTTACTTTCATAATTTTGTTATTTTACACGCTTTTCATTTGGCAAATGCAAGATTAATCACTTTCTGTAGTAACTAATATTCCCCAAATATTTTGTTTCAACCTCCATAACTACCCAGACTGTTTGTTTGAAATGCTTTCACTTGAAATATAATTTTTCATGCCTAAAAGTGGTGATAAAATTTTATTATATTGGTGTTAATAATTTCAGAACAGCTGGAAGTTATACTGTTATTGAAGTCTACTAAATCTGCATGGAAATATATTAAGCTTGACCAGAACATATGAAATATTTTTAAAAACCCTCAATTTTAAACTTTTTACTCTCTAAGATACTATTACCATTTCTATTTATTGAATATAGCTGTTCCTCATACTGAAGCTCTTATACAGCAGCTTTAATCCATACAGCATTGTTACTGCAGGCTAAATCAACCTGCCCCATATTTAGGGCAGTGAGAATTCTGTGGCTATTTTGAGGTCTGGAAGACATGGGGGACTCTTTTGTCAATGTGAAAAAAATTTCCTTACATAAAGTTATCATCTTCACACTTTTTAGCACTTTTCAGTTTGGCGATCATCTGTTGATACTTGTTAATCATCAGTGACAAGTTTTAAATCTATCCAGGGCGTGTTCCATGCTTTTCTTTTAGAATTCTTCTATTTATGTGCACTGTGACTCAAGAAATGGCTTCAACTCTATTTAATCTCTTTTTTCCTTAAGAACTTTGCTGAAGCCCTGCCCCCTCTTTTTCCTTCCTGAAACTGCTTTCTTTGGAAGTATCTGAAAGTAATGTACTGTGAATTTTACCATGATTTTTAATAGACTGTTTGGGAAGGAGCTGATAACAACTGTTTGGACACCCTGATGTCTCAGGCATGTAGTGAAGCTAGATCAACTCTTCTTGTTAAATGTCAAAGCCTGCTCCATTTTTTAAAACCTTACTATTGTATTTTGTGCTTCATTTTTTCTGTCATGCTACCAAGAATTCCTTAAAATATTACAAAGCCCTCTCTTTTCAGTAAGCTGTTTAGATGGAAGAGTACTGACATGGTTTTTGGGTTGTCTTTTTTTTGCCATTTTGGAAAGGGGTCTGAGACACAGATACCTTTTAGCATTGGGATCATTCACTGCCATAGGCTGTCCAACTGCTTCAGTTGTACTTTGCTCAGTTTCTTTCCACACAAGATAATTAGAGCTTAAAATGTCACTCCAGCAGCTGTCCTTCTAGCCTTCCTGTCCTAGGTATTTATGTGGTTAGAGATTCAGCTAGGCATAATTTTTTTCATTATAGCATACATCTTTTATTCCACTTAGACTTGAAATAACACAGAAGCGTGACCCAAGTTTGTCTATGGTTCACAGGAATATTCTCAGGCACACTTTTTTGCATAGGAAGGCATATTCTATCTAGCTAGTCAAAACATGGTTTTTAAAAAGTTTCAGAGCTCGTTTCATTCTTTACACTCAAAGCATCCCCACAGCAGATGTAGAGCTTTTTTTCTTCATCTGCCAAAAATATAACCAACTATGTATTTTCTTTTCCTCATCATGATTATTTCATCTTCTTATACTTCTCATCATCTCCAGAGCTGATTGCTATGGTGCTAGCACCAACAGAATCCCAACCCTCCCCAGTTTTAAGCTTAGCAGGAAGCATGAAGATTCTCTTGGTTCAAAGTCAAAGGACAGAAAGAGGGCATCTTCAGTATACAGTATTAGCAAAATAGACTTTGGCTTAACTATCTAGACAGTGAACACATAAAACTTAATGAAAATTTTCATTTCTTGGTGTTTTGAAGATCCTAAACATTTAATAAGGATAATTTTTACTTAGAAGCAACTGAAAAGTATGCATGATATGCAGAATAAAAATGATTCTTTTAGACATGCCATTTCTCAGTCACATTGTCTAATTCATCCCATTTTCTTGTGTTGTAACCCACACATTTAAACTCAGTTCAGTTTAAACTGACACCACTAATTTACTGTCCTTACACAGCAAGTGGTGTGACAGAAAAAAAGAAAATGTCCTACCTATGGGACTTGAATGTACTGGGGGTGCTTTTTTCCTGGCATATTTTGATGTAGTTTGATGTGGTATATATGGTATTCTGAGCAGGGACTGAAATGAAGGTATCTAGTTTCAAGGAGACCGTTCTAATCAATTTATTTCTATCTTATTTCTTGTATGTGGTTCTAGAACCCTTGTTTTAGTTGAAACCATATCCCAAAAGCATAAATTTCACTGCTATAGCTGAAAAAAAAATTACGATTTTCAGCACCTCGATGAGGGTCTTGACTTCCAGGGTATGAAAACAGAATGCTAGTTATTGAGAAATGTATTTCTGAAATGTATCAAAGAATTAAAAACCCAATTAAATTAAGGTGGAACTACAGGGGTACTACTTTAAGCAGCATCTAGGAAAGGCATTAATAATAAAACTATTAATAAAACTCCCAAATGCAAAATTGTATCAATATTACACAGATACATCAAAGTGAAATATTACTGTCTCCATACTTGAGTCGAAAGCAATTGTTCTAAAACCGCCAAAACTCAGAACTATGCACATTAAGGGTTGAAAAGTATACATTATAGACTAGAGAGATAAATAGCTTGCGTATTAATGTTGGTAATTAGCAATAGGAAACTTCCACTGGCCATTTTTTATTTATTGACTCCCAGCTCCTTAAAGAGGACCAGAGTGCATCAGACAATCCAGTGCCACGAGAAACAAACTGCTACAATTACGCAGAACAATGCAATACCAAAAACCCCACTTTTTTTGTTTCAGTAAACTTCTTGGAAACTAGACAGTGTCTCAGGGAATCATATACTTTGTATGCTTAATATAATTTCCATTATAATTACAGAATCATGATCACCATTTTTTAAGGACAATAAACAATAAACAAGATAGTATATTGATAGATTTAAACACCTCTCAACCAGACAAGCACATGTATAAAACATACACAAAGCATAAAATTTATAGTAATTTTGGATATAATGTGACAATGAAGAAAAAGTCAGCTGTGTTAGCTAATATATAAAAGTGATGTCAAACATACCCAAGGGGAACCCTCTGGTTATGGGAAAAAGGTCATCAACAAAACATCACATTGCTCCTAACAAATAAAGCTTGGATGTTTCTTCCAAGGAGGAATACCATAGACTTCAGAACTCAGACAGGGATTAGAACAGCGAACATAACATCAGCTTAAGGCACAGATACTAGAAAGCTTGCGTATAAGTGTCAGTAGTTGCACTACCGGGCATAAGCAGCAATAATTGGATAATATGACTAAGTATCTTCTTATCTAGACCAATTTTTTTTAGCAGACTGCTAGAATTTTAATTAAATGAATCACAAATCCATGGTTTCACACACAGTGTTTTTCTGTAGCTCAAAGAAATTGCATAGGCCGCATAGTCTCGATAACTTTGCCCTGGAAGCTTTGCTATTAAATCTCAGTGCAGTGATTGAGAATGCTGGTGATCTAGGCCGTAATTCAGATGCAACAGCATTTATTTACCATGCTACTAGATGCAATCCTTGTTTATTAAGCCTTTTTTTTTTTTTTTTTTTAAGAGCTTTAAGTACTTTATTACTGAAATTTACATTTTGCCAGAAAGTTCAGACTCTCTTTTCCTCAGACACATCTGGACTACCAATGGCTTCAATTATTTGTTTGGGGCTTCATCTCCTACCACAGGCACTTAAGTGTATTCTAATTCTGTATATCCTTGCAGCCTCTCAGACCAGCATCTCTTTGAGAAGGGAATTAAATTTCAAACTACCCGTTTGAATTGCAAGACATAGAATTCATACTTTAAAGACCATATCAATTAGAGTGAAAACACTTATATTGTTCTAATCATAGAGAAAAATATTTTTGAAGAAATCAACCGGTAGTTAAGAAAAAAACAAAATTCTAGAAAAAAGTTTTCATTTTCAGTATCAAAAAGTCTAATTCTATTGGGATCTAGTAGACTCTTGAGGTAAGATAGAAAAGATAGATTAAACACAGTTAACATAGTCTTGTTGTAAAATGGAATTAAGGGAAAAGGAGGTAGCTTTTTACGTGCCAGAACAAAAAAATGAATAATTTTATTAATAAATATGAATAATATCCACATAAGTAGCAAGAGGATCAATTAAAAAATAGGAACTTATCAGAAAGTAGCTCTTCCATGAGCACAAAAGAACAAGAATTATGTCTTTGAGACATGGAAGTTCTTAAATTTTTTTCCTTTGATCTCGCCCTACCAATTTTCCCCACATACAATTAAAAAAAAAAAAAACCTTCAGGAAAAAAACAAAAAACTTTTCCAATGTGGAAAAATGAAGGTCTGTATGAAGAAGCATTGTAAACAGAGTTCCAATAGATGGGATCTTCCCCCTCAGTTTAAAATCTTTATGACTATTTTCAACATACACAGCAATTTTGCCAGTGGTCATTTAAAGAAATAATCTTTCAATGGTCACCTTGCTGCTAGATATAAATATAGACACTAGGATGAAGACTGGAAGGCATCTGGCTATTCTGAAGAGCATTGTATAGTTTACTGTCATAAGGCTACATGTCATTTTGTTCTATTGGAGGAACCAACAGCTTCAGTAAGCTAACATGGATACTGAGAGACAACTGGAAATTTGAGCATGATTCTCTACATGGCAGAACTTACTTTAATTTTCATAGCTTTCTCCACCCTTTTGGGCAGAAGAAATGATCTTTCCAGTAAAGAGTAAAAAGCACAGTTGAAATCCCAGTAGAGTGACAGCTGGAAACTAGTAGTAAGACACTAGGCTTCATCCATCTTTTCTTGAACTCAGCTCGCCACAAGATAAGCACAAGCATGAGTTCATTGAAGAACTGAGGATCAACAAAGACACTGTTGAAATGGAACATTATGCACTAATAGCCATTGTGAAAACACTTAGGATTTGTAATAAAAAAGTTTGTTTCTAACCCACTACAATTTTTTTAATTAGCTCCATTTTCCTTGACAAATGCAATCAACATAGATAGTATCTAGCAATAAGATTTACAGATAGGGTGAATAGCATTTATTAGTGTAATTTATATAACCAATAAAATCAAAACAGCAGCTCTCCTTCAGCCCTGTAACAGAAACTGCAACTTCAAAATTAAACAGAAATTGAGGAAAAAAACCTGACTTTTTTTTGATACCTATCAATAACACCTCAGAAAGAAAAGATGGTTGGGTAATTATGAAGTAGAAACATGAAAGACAGATGAGCAGTAACCATTATTTATTTATCAGATTTATTAACCTTTTAAGAAGAAATTATTTTGAGCAGTATAGTATTTGACAGTTCAGCTGTCAACTAAGAGCAACTAATAATAACACTGATGGAAGTCAGAATAAAGTACTGCAGCTAATCACAGAATAGAATCCCAAAATCATTGAGGTGGGAAAAGATCCCTAAGATCACTGAGTCTAATCCTTAATCCAGCACTTCCAAGTCCACCACTTAAACCATGTCCTTAACTACCACATCTTGATCTCTTTCCAATATTACTTTCCAGGTATGCTGAGTCAACCACTTCCCTGGACAGCCTGTCCCAGGACTTGATAGCCTTTTTGGTGAAGAAAACTCTCCTCATATCCAATACAAACCTCCTCTGGTGCAATATGAGGCTGTTTGCCCTTGTTGAAAGCTTTTTACTTTGGAGAAGAGATTGACCTGACTACACCCTCCTTTCCAATAGTTGTATAGGGTGATAAGGTATCCCCTTAAGTCTCCTTTTCTCCTTTAACCTGTTGATAGTTTTTAATTTTACTGGTTACAAACATACCGCTCAGTTTTTCTATCATTTTTTCCCCCATTGAATTATCTACAAATTTACATGAAAATGGTTTCTAATAAGAAGGTGTCACACAGAAGGTGACATTTACATTTCTGGGGTACTTTCTGTGAAAAAAAACTGTAATGCAATGAAAAATTACTTGGTACCTATCCGTCTAACAAGAGCTCTCTTAGTGAATTCATGAGATTACTGGAAACAATGAAAATCTCCAGCTGATCATATATTACATTTTGCATTTTATGTGCCCAAGTAGGTGCAATCTCATATTTCATTTTCCAGCATGAAATAGCCATAGTTGAAATTACTCTTCAAAGTCTTGAATGTAGTGATTCTGCTCTCAAATAGACTTTTGTAAAGGAAAAGATAGTCTTCCAATAGATGGTTAACTTCGATGAATTGAAGAGACTACTTAGGAGGTTTACCTAATTGAAACTGTGTTTTATTATAAACCAAATGTCCACATGAAAAATACATTTCCAAATTGCTGAAAATATTTACACAACAGATCAATACAATAGATGAGAGTGAAGGAATTCAGAAGTCTCATAAAAAATTTTGAAACAGAAGAAGGTAAACTCATTTAAACTCATTGAGCAAATTCCTTGCTATGAATTATTTCCTTTATTCCTGAAAAAAATGAGGCTCTAAAATTTCAGGTTTATGTAATCAGCCACCTTTTGCTCTATATTTATCAAACAAAATACTTTCAGCTAGTAATAAAAGAAGAAATTAATCATATGGTTACTGGTAAAAATCACAGTTTCAAAAAATCTCAACAAAATATGGTTAGGATTATACAGTGTTGCCACAAAAAGAAATGGCAAAGATGCACAGGCAGAGCATGCAACCAGAAAAAATTAATTTCCAAAATTAAGACAGATTGTAACTGGCATAATAAAAACACTGATGTCAGACACTGGAGTTTGCAATAATAAAGGGTCTTAGAAAGGATTAAAGATGCTATAGGAGATTATCAAACCAATCACAGCTGATGCTGGCACAAATCAGATATTAGACGCATTATATTAAGATCTTTATGTCTTCTTTAGAAACATGAAGGCCTAATATCTCAAAAAAACAAACCACAGAAAAATGTATGTACATCATAAAAATCAGCATTTTGAAAACCTAATAAGGTGCCAGTAGAATATCCACTTTGAGGCCAGTTCAATGCTGAATAAAAGGAGGGTTCCAAGCATCTGAACGACATAAATTTTATTTTCCATCTGTATTCATCTTTTTATTCTATCCTATTCAAAAAGCTATTTTAGCATGTCCTTTGTCATCAAAGCCTTTCTTACTGAGATCCAGAAAAAAAACATAAACCCTCTCCCTACATCCCCCAGATGGGCTGCAGAACAAGTGTCATCCCAAGGATCATTAGCAGGCAATCAGATTATCAAAATCAAGAGCACCTACATAAAAACCTCCAAACATTCAGTTGTTGGTTTTCTTTAGATCCTCAGTGAACAGGATCCACTACTGAAAGAACACGGAATAAATTTCAAAGAAGTTTATGTATATTTTTAAACAAAAAAATGAAAAAGGTCCAAAAAGTGTAACTATCCAAAGAACTGTAAAAAAGCCAATGCCAAAAAATATGGTTTTGTGCACAATTTTTTAATGAATTTGCCACTTTCAACAGATAAGAAACACAGAGAATGAACTCATAAAGCTACAGGTTCTGCAAAGATCAAAATCATATTGAGGAACTGCAAAATGGATTCAGGAAAAACAAAAATTAGAGCAGTGACAGAGCTAGATGACAGATAAAACTTATTTTCAAAACTATTGAAAGTGTTGAAACATAAAATCTCAACAGTAACTACAGCTCAGTGACATAACTTTTTGGTCTTTATTCGACCAGAAGTTATTTCAGTTTGCTCAAAAGTTTTTAAAGAGAAGTTACCCCTCCTCAATGACTCCAGTGATATATTTACTTTTTGTTTCTCATGTATTTTTTCTGTTAACCCTGGAAGAAAAGGGTCATTATCTATCATGTCACATATTACACATAATGAAACTACAGAAAAATGGAATCACAGTAAAATATTCTCACACAGGGACAAAGACTCAATAAAAGTTAAATGTTAGCAATTATCACCATGTGATAGATATTTCCATGCCATTTCTGTAGATTTCTCAGAATATTCTGCCAGAATATTCCTCCAAGATTTCTGTTTCAGTGAGATAATTATCTTCAAATACTTCTATTATGTGCATAAGATGCATTTAAGAGTTTTAAAGGTACAGATGCAATAACCTTGAGCTTCTTATTTTGAAATGGTGTTTCACAATGCCATCAGCAGGTCCTGTACTTTTACTATGGGTTCTAGTGATAATGTGCTATCAATTTGCAACTACACCATTAAGAATAGTACAATAATGCACATTTTCCAAGGATCTGAAAGCCATATAGATAAGGCAGTCTCAGAAAACAAAGAAGTTACCCTTTCTCTAGCCTGTTTCATTTTCACTTTGAGGAAGAAGCTAATCCCAAAGGGAAGTACTAGTAAAATTTTATGCTGGTTAGCATAAAATAGCATTTCTGCAAACTCATTACATACATGTACATAATATTTGATGCTGAGAAACGAATCAACATGAAAACAAAATATATGACCACAAATCTTTGCTCCAGTACAAATGCAGTATAAAGTTGCAACTAATTTTCGAGAATGACAGAATATGCTGAGTTGGAAGAGACCCACAAGGACCATCGAGTCCAACTCTCAGCCAGGACAATTCCCAAGAATCACATCATATGCCTGAAAATATTGTCTAAACATTTCCTGAATTCTGTCAGGCTTGGTGCTGTGACCACTTCCTAATTCCAGTGCTCAAATTTGAAGAAAGTCTTTCCCTAACACTGGAAAAACAATGATTATTTTGGAATCAACAATGTTGTGGTAATTATTATTGATGGCATATGACAAACTGCCTGAAATGTGGTGTTCTGATAAACACTAAAGACTGAAGAATTGTAGTGTGATTGATACATGCCTTGTCTTCTCCTCCTACATATTCACTGGTTCATTAGTTCCATGGGGCTTGCTGTAGCCAAAGCAAGAAGGAAACATGGAATGTTGAAATAGTATTACAATATAAACCTGTTCAGTAAAACAGTTAAAAGACAATTTAATTAATGAACAATAAATTACATTTAAATGGAAAAAATACAATAACTGTTCAATGAAATGTTCAATGATTTTTTGAAGACAATTCAGTAAAAGTACAGTACTATTATGCTATAAAGGAAGAATATCTAACTTGAGGTTATTCCCAAAAATACAATCATAACTGGAAGATAAAAATAAAAACTATCAAAAAAAAATTTCTTCTGAGAAAGCTATTTCTAAAGAAAATATCAGAGCCTTAAGTAATGTCATAGAAACATAAGACAAAATACTGAGAATGTTAAACTTTTGAGAAATTCTGTTAGAATTTTCTAAAAGAAAGAAGTCAAAAAAAATTCTATTATCCGTGAAACAGTAAAAACAGGGAAGAGATACAAAATAAATTATATGTTTATCAGTGTAATAATTTTTCTGCTTTTAGTTAATGACACTGAAAATACTGCATGATGTCCAACACACTGGTCTACACATCCTAGTGCATTAGGCATGGAAAAAAAAAAAGTAAGCATTAAACTAGATAATTAAAACAACAGAATAAATAATACAGACATATTCTGTGCAGTAGAAGTTATATTGTAAACTATATCACAAAGTAACGATGATGAATGTAGAACTTCATGAAAAAGAAAAAAGGAGAGAGTGCATACACACACAGCCTGAACATTTTTGCCCAATACACCTGAACAGAACACCAAGTAAAAACTGAATGTATCACAGAGGAGGAAAAAATAATCAAGAATCCTCTAGAGGATAAAGAATTAATTCTAAATATAATGGGTTTAATAAACAACTCATCCTAACAGGCCTTTTTTTTTTTTCTTTAATTCTTAGATGTAACTATAGAAAAGCTACACTTTGGAGCCTCAACTCCATTGCTTAAAGTAGGAAATCTCACCTGCCAGTGTAGTTTTGAGGGATCACTGACAAGTGCAAGCTTCAGTAGTGGCTTTGCTATCACAACATTCCTACACAGTGAGCTGATCTAACATCTCACCACGGCCTAAATGTAGAGTTTTCCTTCTCCTCCACTCCCCACCACCTGATATACATTCCCAACGTGTGACTTTTACTGGGCGATGTGCCTGTGAGTGTTTCCCTGAACTGATTCATCTGAATGACTTTGTCAAAAACTAACCTAGGAGAAAAAGTCAATAGTTTTTTGCTGGCTTAGAGAGCCAAATCACCTTACTCTAATGTTAGATAAACAGGAGAGATGGCACAGGAAGAGAGGCTGCAAAATGAAGACTGGGGAAGAAAAAAAAGATAAACAATAAAGATTTCTAAGCAGCAGCAAAGTTCACCTGCTCATGGAACCATACCTGCAGAAAGGAGAATTTACTGCTGCTGTTGGAAGCTGGTGGAAATGTTTCCTGCAGGGCACACACACAGTGACAGGGATGTCTCCCTCCACTCTGGAACAAGATAACTACACAGGAACTCAATCTATGTAACACATTGGAGAGCTTGATAAATCATCTGAATGCCCCATTAAATCCTATTCAAAATTGCTAATTGCCTGAAATCTATCTACTCCAGTAAATATTAAAAGCTGGCTCAGTAGTTTTGAAAGAAATTTCATTGAAGCAAGAGGAACTAAATCCAAAGGGCTCTGGGACCAAGTCTGCAGGGTACACCATCAACACATCTAGAGTTGGAATTTTTCCAAAATATTTCATTATGCACTAATTAGTCTAGAACATTTTTTTCTTTTAAGTTCTTTCACCTTAAGTCCATATGGAAACACACTTAGAAGGAGAGCATTCACATAAAAATAATTATTCTAGAGTAATTATACACCAACACAAAACTAGGTGAATATATCCTTTTAAATATGTCTTGCAGTATAATGGACTTACATGCAATGCAAGAAGTTATATTCATGACCTTTTCCCAACTGCTGATATTAGATATGACAAAACAATTTATATACAGTCTCTACAGGCCTTGTTTAGTCCATTATATACAAGACCAGAGCTCTATTTTTCAAAATTTCCATGAAATTAAAAATGCTTCCAATTCAACTTTTTTGAACAGTTTTTTTGCATTATTTCAAAAAAGATATAAATCTATTATATTTAACCGTCACCAAAAAAAAAAAAAACAACCCTAACAAACAAAACAAAATACAAAAAGCACTGAACAAGCAAAAAACAACCAACAGAAAAACCCTACCTTTGGAAAAATGTCTATTTCCTTTTAATTCTTAGTAAAATTCAAGTTAAAGGCTATCTGTGGTAGATGACTTTCTTTCACCATCACAATAATTACTTCCAAAATGACTAACTACATGGGGCTGCCTCCTGTTAGCAAAATTCATGTGCTGGTACAAGGCTCTTTTTACTTTTTTAGAGCAGCTGTTTCTAAATAGCAATTAACGTGAAGATACACGCATTGTACATAAGCCTATATGACAATTTTCATCATGTCCTTAATAAAACTGATGTATTATACATATCCTGAGTTAAAGAAGAATCAGACACTACATGCCTAAAATATGATTTAGATTACATGGCTAAACAGTGTTTTTCTCAGTTTTTTTAAATTATAAACATCCTTAATTTTGTTGATACGTGAAATAGATCAGATAATATCTCACTGTCTTCAAGAAACAAGAAAATGCTAAGTGAAAATACGAACCATAACAGCAGATATGTTAAGTGAACATAAATTTTGACCCAGTTGGCTGAAATTGCAGTTATTTTGTGTCTTCATAAATTACTTCATATGAAGATCTTCTGAGACTTTAGAAGTATCAATGAAATGTACTTCAACTTAAAAAATTTGATTGCTGTCTCTTATCTTATACTCAAGATAAGTATAAGTCTCAAGACAAAACCAATACAGGTTCACTGATCAGAGCATAGATTCATGATTTTTAAATGCTTACCAGGAGAAAAACTAAACCAAAATGGCGACAAGATTTTAGAGCCCTTCTGGAATTTACAGGTCAACTGGTTTAAAGAAATGCAAATACTTCACAAACAGACTGACAAATGCCTGAAATATCAAAAGCACATGAAAAATATGAAACTAATAGTATATTTATTCCTAAGGAACTTGGAAGTTTTAAAAAGGTATTTAGGCAATCTTATGCCCAGTACTTCTGCAGAATTAAGAGTTATGTACTAAGCAACTCTTGACCTAGCAATAGAAGAAAAAGGTATGATCAAATACAGGCAAAGTCAAAACAGCTGTTCTAAAAGTTCATAAGTAAGACAACACTGGAAGCTTTTCTAAAGAGTAAAAGCTGCTTTGATACTAGAAATCCATAATCTTGTTTTTCTATCAGCCTTGGCAGATATTACAGTAAAATAATCTATGTTTTCTTTAGATTATCCAATTTAACATTGAAGTCCATTATGGTAATTAAGTAAAAAAAATTACCACACTTTTCCTTTTTATTGACCATTTAGTAGTGTCTCAATCTCTTTATTTTCAAGAACAGAAACTTTCTTAAGTAGAAGATACTACAGATCCTCTTCATGGAGAAAACTTGAAATTTTCATTCTTTTCCAAATTACAAACGGAGATGAAGCTTGAACCTAATACTAGGAAAAATATGGCTTGTCGTGTTTTTTCTCTTCATTAGGATAAAAAAAGACAGTACTTCTCCCCAAAAACTGACACTTCCAAAAACCTTTTCAACTCCTATAAAGAGTAATGTAACAGAACATCCAACTAATCCATACAACATCATACAAGTAGAATTTCAAGGACTGAAGTTCACCTAATGCTAACTCTTAACTTTCTGGAAGAAATAATGACACAGATGAATATTAAAATTCACTGTAATTTTAATCAGTAATATGCAAAAAAGGTTGTGACTTTCTGATATGAAAGAGTCCTTGACTTTCATAATTCTTAAGCACTTTCTTTTATCCTTTTGCTGATGTATGCTATATTTTAAAATCAGAAGGATAATGGATGTACTTCTTAAACTGTAAATTGGGTTTTCTATCAGAGACCTGTCAGCACCATGACAGGTTGACCTGATAGTGGTCTTGCATTTACAGCTCTGCTTCATGGCTGCTTTTCAAGGTGACAGGTCAGTCTTTAGAAATGTACGGATTTCTTGATCCCTCAGGAAACATCTTAGAGTCCCTAACATGTACTGCTTCTATGATCTTTGTAACAGATTGAAAGCAGATGTATCCTTTGCTGTCACATATGTTGTTATTAATCAAGGGCATTTAACTTTTGGGAAAATAATATAAATTAAAATACATTTGATTTTTGTACAGCCTCTAGGGCAGACATGAAAATTCAAGACACACAGTTAATTTCTCAGTGTTAGTGATAAATGCAAAACAAAAATACTTACCTCACCCTACATACTCATTAATTTCTTTGCTATGCTGATTACTCCAAGCCTAATGATAATGTTTTTTAAAGAAAATTATAACGTTCCATAAATCTACTCACATTGTGTAAAGACTGTTTTGTAGGTATTACTAAACTTGATTGATCACAATCTCTTGAAGGCTACTGATATCAGTCTGATGATGATACTGCTCTATAATATAATGTGGAGGAAAGGAAAAAAGTGCTCAGAAAACTGAGAGTAATTATTACAAAATCTGCTCTATACTCTGTTTTGCAGACTTCCTTGCTTGGCTTATAAAGAAGAAACAAGAATTTTTCTTTTAGCATCACATTGCATCTTTCTACTGCAAAAAATTTATTAAACTACTTTAAAATATGTACTTGAAAGTCATAAAAACAAATGACATGGGAAATGTAGCATTCACTGCTGACTCTTCTGACATGACTCTTCCAACCAAACTCTAAAATGGAATATATTCTCAACAACATTTCTGTTTGGAATCAACAGAAAATACTATCATAATTCATTTTAATAATTGTGCTGTGAAAAATAGTTATCAGTATCTTCACAAATTAAAAAACAATAAAAATGTAGATTGTACTTAAGTTACATTTTGACATTTTGTCTTGCAATTTTAAGTATCTAACAAAGTGAGAATGATAAAATACTGTTCTTTGGGGTTGAAAGTACCATAGTAAACCTGTTGTAACAATTTGGCCTTTTTCAGCTAGCAATTATAAGTTTTCATTTTACTGAGGGGGAAACGAATGTTAACACTGCTTTTGAGATGATGTAAAAGAAACTCACTTTGACAGTCAAATAATATAAGTAAATTTGTTTGCACCTATTTCAGGATGTCACCGCTCTTCTAACTAAAATGTGTTTTAGCATGTTCAAAGCTGCCACAGCAGCCTTCCTCTTGCTGCAATGTTTCCTTTTCCTCTCTTGCCTTCAATCTAGCTATGCTAAAGTGTTCTCATGCACTACGTAATCAAAAAATTATATTCATGTTCATGGACAAGAAAGATTACCTTTCTGCCAATTCATCATGCAAAAACAGCTCCTCCCAAATGTAAAAGCTGAAATCTTTTCATTGTTGTCGCTTTCCCATTTGACATGAAAGCAGTAGAAGGGATTAAGGATATATACATACATACGGAGGCTGTGAGAAATGAACCTGAAACTCCTCTCGAGAACCCAAGCTAGACATTACACTTCTTAGCCAAAAGCCTCTGAACACTAGATTATTAGATACAGGATAGATAGATGGTAGCTGTGGCATGGCACAGGAGCAAGTCCAACTTCATTTGTTCAAAGAACACTGGTAACTGATTCTTCTCTGAAAAACACCTTCTATTTTTCAACTTAAAGTGAATGAGGGAACCTTCCCGCACTCGTAAGCCAAAGATGACAAATATAAGTTTATGTGATACCGTACCACACCATATGTTTCACATTTCCTATTGCAAGAGGCACGTAGAACAGGAATTTCATCTTTTAAGGCAGCTATCCTCAAGATACTACACAAGGAGCTTAGTGACTAAGCTGTGGATTCCATGTTGCTCCTTGGGGAACAAGAACCTAAAACTCAGGACTGCATTCCACACCCATTTATTGGGATTTGCAAAGCCTCTTGGTGATTAAATGACCAATCAAACAGCTGGTACCAAGCTTAAGAGGCAATGCAAAATCACCGGAGTTTTGAAAGAGAAATGTCATACAATCATCATTGCAGGGTAAACCTGACTCAAGACCAGGGCTTCATTGTTGGAAAAGTGCCAATCAGTTATATTTCTCTTGTGACTGGATTAGAAAGAATAAATCCCAGTAACGAATGATTAAAATTACATTTGATATGTGAGAATAAATCATGTAATGACACACCAGATTAACAGGAAATGTTTCAGTGAATTGTGTATTTTATGGCAGTTTACCAAATACAAAAATCTATAGAAATTAGCACTAATCTTTCATAGGTTTGCATTGAATCTCTACCAGGGTTACCCCAGTTAAGCTAATCTCAGAACTTGGAGAACAGTAACTGCATTAGGGAAAAAAAACTTCAATTTTCTTTGTGTTTTTCTAGATCTACTCAACTTCATAATTATGTCTTGATTTACAATTCCTTCACTGACATAACATGCATCTCAATATAGGATATATAATTAGCCTTCAAGAAGCTTTCAAGAACAGATTTGTCTGGATGACTATTTGAAGAATTGCTATAAAACGGCAAGCTGAAATTAAATCTACAGAGTAACTGAAGTTTATTCTTTCTCATGGAGACCTAAGTGAATAGCTACACTGAGATATTAGAAGTAGCAAAACTCAGACTTAATTAAATAATCCTTATTTTTTCTGATTCAGCTTCTAAGAACGTTACATCAAAAGACAAAGTCATTCAACAGTCAATTGTTTAGCACCTTCAAGATACCAAGTATTCATGAAAGTGAAAAACATTAATTTAAGGATGCCTGCAAGATTTGTTTTGAATCTCTTAGAGACAGTAAAATATCAGAAAAATATTTCATTTTAAAAAATAATAGTTATTCTTAACAAAGCAATAATATAACCAAACCAATGATTCAAAACCAGCGACAGTCATGTTTAAGCCTTGAGTTGTGTAGTTGTTATTGTGCATGTTACTAACTTTTGTGACCTTTATAAATTAAGGCAATAACATGTACTAAAATATAGAGATGTGCATGTTTGCCTCCTTGGAAAAATCATATATATATTTAACTTCTAGTCCTACAATAAAAATATCAAATAGAATTAAAAACTACACAAATATAAAGACATATTCAGCTGATTTATGTTCCTTTATGACAGTTATTTATGTGGTTAACATCTTAATTAAAGATATGAGGGTGAAAATTGGAGGAATATTGCTCAAATAAAAAAACCCTCCAGCTTATCTGCTAATATATATGAACAAATCTATTGCTCTTCCATGTAATAACTGGTTCTGAAACGTTCCAATTCTCTTCAGCTCTAAGCAGTGGAAAACATTCCAATGTTGGGATTTTTGTGAGGATTTTCTTGTTATCATAAAAATAATCTGCCCTAAATTTACACCCACACACACACTAAAAGCAAGTCAAGGCTATTAACTAATCTTGGAACACTAGCTCAAGACATCAACAATTTTTTTTAAACATTCCAATGTGTCTGAGGTGAAAAATAAGAATTGAAGTTAGAATTCGCAAAATAAGTTGATTGAAGATTGAAGTTATCTACATTTAGAGGATAAAGATATAACTAATGAAAGTTTAGTTAAGGTTCAGTTTTTTCAAAAAGTAACAGCTTTTCTAAAAAAGAAGTGTTATTGTTTATGTTCCATTTCACTTGCCTTTTTAGAAGTAGTATATTTTAGAGAAAATTTATTTAATCATTTAATTAGCAATTCAGTCAATCAAAAGTTTACACAAGATTTTGTCATAACCTTTTTAAGACCCCATGTATTCTCAGCATATTGACTACATAGGAGATTTTCAAAAATCACCATTTTTAAAACCCACATAATTTCATTTTTCAAGTGAAGATTTCAACAACTGCTTTTTGTCACTCAAGCTGTAATATAAATATAGATCAAATAGTTTTCCATTTAAAGGGAAACAACAAGAAAAACCTGTTGCTTGTAACAGTAATTAGTTATTGCTTCTTGATAGCTATATAAAGAGTACAGTAAAAAGGCATCCTATATGTTTTATTTATTGGTACAGCTTCAAAAAACAAATGCATTCAATTAAATATACTTTAGCCTTAAATTTGAGCAATCTTACAACTCTATTTTAACCACAGAAAAAGCTTCAGCAGCTGAGTTTTCCTGATTAGTTAGCCTTTAGTATATTACAGAGTCCTTTAAGGGCAAGTTTAAACACTTCTACAGTGGTAAAATAGCAAAACAAATGGTTCTAATTACAGAGAGAATTCCTAACTGGAGTTTCCTACTGTTTTGTATTCTCCTCCATAGTATCCAACACCACAATAATCTCAGCTCCTTTAGCATTTCTTATGACCTTGCCTTGCTCACAGTTTCTTCAGCTTTCTCTCTCCCCCTTTAGAAACTAGGTTTAAAAAAACTATTTTTTTTAAAAGAAGGCTGGAACAACAAAAAAATTATTTTAAAGCATTTAAGAGTGTATGCAAGAAAGCATTTGTCATAATCTTTATTCTTGATTATCATCATATTCTTTAAATATGTGCTAAAGGAGTCCCTTCTGCAGACAGAGCAAGATGAAAGTCAATCATCCTGGAAACTGAAGAGGCAGAAGGAAAATGCTACAATATTAAAAACTGTCAGAAAGGTTAGAGTTATAAGAAAGGACAGGTAACTCACAGAAGGTCTTCTCTGCCTCTTTAGACCTAGTAAACAGAAACAGAACATGACCTGTGAATAGGATTAGCCAGGAGAATTTATAGTGAAAACAGTACGAATCGCAAAGAGAATCAGACAAAATGAGAAAAAAATCTTTACACTATGAAGTCTGCAGTCTTTAATGAAACAAACATGCAAATTTGATAACTATTATCATGTGATAATTATAAGTCTAATTTGCACACAGTAAAGGATGCAAATGTAAGGGTAGTCATCACCATAATGAGTCTGAGTTACATTGGTTTCACATCAAAGGAATTCTATTATATCATCTACATTTTCTTTTGTTCATAGCACTTAGCCTATTAGAATTTTACAGAGAGATATTCTTGTCTTCATTGCATGCACGTACACAACAATGGTAAAGATATACACTGTATTCAGTATTATTGATTATGAACAGTATTTTCTGATCAAATAAATTTGACCAATAATTTCCCCAAATAATCAAAATAAAATGCATCTAACATAATATATATTTCTAAAATATTATTTTCCCAAATATTTGCTGATTAGATTTCATCACATTTGTCTACATACAGAGACTGAGGAAAAGACTTTAATGTAAAATGAAGCAGTAATCTAAACCCAGCAGATTCAATAGTGTGCATGCAATCTCATTTGTAACTCTTCCAAATTTATCCTGAGGACTGAACAATATAGTTACTGTAAGTTACTAAGTTACTGTAACATTATTAAAAATTATAGCACACTACCAACACACTCTTTGTGTACAGTTTCTTTAGCAGTAATTAAGACACAATAAGCAATGCGGAATCTGGAATTCCCTAATTTTGATGTGCTTTACAACTAACACAGTATTGGTTCCTATGTACTCTTTTAAAGGAACAAGCAAACAAATAGTTCCACCTTTGGCAGACAAACAACTCCCTCCAGTCTGTTTCTCTGCTCTGCCTCTTATTATCTTCGTTGAAATATTAAGATACCTTCATGTTCATGTGGTGCCTGTGTCAGAGGCAGAGAAATAAGTGACTGGACACGGGGCAACATTTACCAAGAGTAAGAACCAAGCTTTGTCTTCTGCAGACACTCTGCTGTTTCATCAGGGGTAGGATAAAGATGAGTTCTAAGAATAAGACAGCTTGGGGTTGTCTTGCATCCAGCCCCACCCCTCCCAATATACAGCAGTTCAGAGAGCTCTCAAGCATTCACTTTGGCTGAAGAGTCTCTCTCCAAATTTTGATGCAGTATTATTCTGGTGGTTGGCCACAGTTATTCCGGAAGTAACAAAGGAAATCCGAAAATTCAAGTTTATATATCAGCCAAAGCTGAAGAGAATTTCATGTTACAAAACACACACTATAGCCTACAAGGTTTACTTACATCAAATTAAAGAACTGCTGCAAGCATGGTAAGTGTAACAACTTATTAAAAAAAAAAAAGTAAGAATCTAGTAAAATAGTAAAAGTTATGCCATCTAAGTACTAGGGCTGCTAGTAACACTCCTGTTAGCTACCAAGCTACACTAGGAAGGCTGTCAAGAGAGGGAATGCAAGAAATACTGCCATTAGGAACTCTCACTTTCAAATAGTGCTAACTGGGAAAATCAGTCTTGGGGCTAATTTTTTTTATAATAATTCTATGCTAAAAGGTAAGCTCTTTAAAAATACTTACAAATAATCTCCGTAGATGCATATAAAATAATTAGTTATGTCTTCAAGGTAAAAAAAATAATCAATTTCCCTAATACTGCATACACATTTTCTCATTCATGTTTATGAATATGCCTTAGGTTGTTTGTTTTGAATTCTGACATATCCAAATGGTATGAAAACAGAATTTGAGAAATTTCTCAAGTAACTTAACTATGAATCACCTGTATCTTTGGTGAAAATACAAGAACACAGTTATTTATGTCTGTACAGATGTCTGTAACAAGTAACTGTATAACTTCATGTATATACAATTCAGTAATGTAGATTCATACATAACATTAAACATAACTAGACTTATTAAAAAACTGATAGACCTATGCTATGAACATCCTCCACTGAGAGCAGAAGGGTTATCACAGCACATACTGGCACACTCTCTACCAGCTTTCCCTGAGCTGACAGTGATATGGAACTATCAGTAGCTCTGCAGTTTCTGGCACATAAGTATTCATGGAGATTTCCTATTACTAATCACAGCAGCTTCCCTGCACTGAACTTCATGCCATGGCATCACAAAGTCTTACATTCCTGCTTATACTGAAACCAGACAAATACCACGTTAACAGACAAATCCTTAATATCCCAGACAATTTTTAATGTATATCAAGATCTTGGATGATCTGGGTTCAAAGGGACATCTATGATTGTACACAGCTGTTCTGGCTTTAACAAGGAAAATGAAGATGTATGAAGATGTTCGTGAGCTTAGAAGTCTATATAACTACAAGTCAATGGGGCTGGGTGGATTCACCCCAAAGTACTGATGAATCTGGCAGAAGAGTTCACCAAACCACTCTCCATTATTTATCATCAATTCTAGTTAATGCAGGAAGCCCATGACTGGAAGTTGGCCAGTGTGATGCCCATCTACAAGTAGGATAGGAAGGAAGATCAATAAATTATAAGCCCATCAGTCTGACCTCAATACCAGGGACAGTTATGGAACATCTTGGGTGCATTCACATGGATGTGCTGTGTATGGCACATACACAGCAAATAAGGGATTATGCCCAGCCAGTACAGGTTTAGAAAAGACAGGTCCTCCTGACATTCTTTTAGGACCAGATGTCCTGACTAGTGGTTGAGGTGGATGTTGTCTACCAGGATCTTTAGTAAAGCTTTTGACAGTCTCTCATGGCATTCTGTTGGGAAAACTGGCAGCCCACAGCTTGGACACGTGCACTGTTCACTTTATTAAAAACTGGCTGGTTGGCCAGGTCCTGAGAGTGGTGGTCAATGGAGTAAAGTCCAGCTGGCCGCTGGTCACTAAGTGGTATCCCCCAGGGCTCAGCTCTGTTCAACATGATCCAGATAAGGGGATTGAGTGTCCTTGGTAAGTCAGCAGATGACACAAAGTTGGGTGGAATGTTGGTCTTCTGGAACGCAGGGAGGCTCTGCAGAGGGATCTGGATAGGCTGGATCAGTGAGCCGAGACCAATTGTACGCAGTTCAATAAGATGTGTTGGGTCTGCCCTTGTGTCACAACCCCACGTACTGCTACAGGCTGGGGGCAAAGTGGCTGGAAAACTGCCTGGCAGAAAAGGACCTGGAAGTGCTGATTGACAGCTGTCTGGACATGCGCCAGTGTCTGCCAAGGAGGTCAAGAAGGCCAATGACATCCTGGCCTGTATCAGCAATGGTGTGGCCAGCAGGATGAGGGAAGAGATCATACTTGGCACTGTACTCTGTACTCGAGGCTGCATCTAAAGTCTTTTGGCCAGTTTTTGGCTCTGAGTTCAAGAAAGACATTGAGGTGCTGGAGCAAGTCCAGAGAAGGGCAACAAAGCTGATGAAAGGTGTAGAGTATAAGTTACATCTTATGAGGAGTGGTGAGGGAGCTGGGGGTGTTTAGCCTGGAGAAAAGGAATCTCAGAGGTGACATTATCACTCTCTACAGCCACCTGAAAGGAGGATGTAGCCAGGTGGGAGGTGGCATCTTCTCCCATCCAGGGACAGGATGAGAGGACATAGCCTCAAGCTTTGCTAGGGGAGGGTCAGTTTGGACACCAAGAAGAATTTCTTTGCATAAAAGATGATCAGATGTTAGAATGGCTGCACAGGGAGGTGGTAATGTCACCATCCCTGGAAGTGTTGAAAAACAACTGGATAAGGCACTTAGTGCTATGGTTGAGGTGACATGGTGGTGGTTTGTTCAAGGTTGAACTCTATCTCAGATGTCTTTTCCAACCTTTGTGATTCTATGATATCTGTAGCTCAATACAAATAAAGTGATCTTAGAAATTAACGATAAAAGCATTCTGAGAAATATAAATAGCTTTGCATAAAATAACTAAATTAATGAATTTAGTTTAATTAAATAATGAACTTAAGGCATTAATAAATTAACAAAGTACAGGAAAATATCAGGTTCTATGTACTTTTTTACTTTTTTTCATAAAATAGTTGTTACAAAAAGCCTAACAAAAGTAACTTGGATGGTATTCTACACCTGCCACTTTAATTCTGGAAAAGCACAATCAGTAATCAAGCAAATGTTACTCTAAGAGCATTATAGTAAATACATTACTTATTCATAGGCTAGACTGGGTATAATTAAATTATACATGCTGATGAAAAGGAGACATTTGACATGCTGATTTAAAAAAAATACCAAAAGAACCAAATAATTTCTATGATTTGCAGAAAAGACCTCATTCCTTGACAAAATTTGGAGAAAACAGAGAGAGAAGCTGACATCTTAACATTTTTTCACAGAATATTAAGCTTTTTCACCCTTATTTACATTTTACCTTAACCACAACAGTGAGAGAAAATTGCTTATATATGATTACTGTTAGCTGAGTTAGGTTGGTGTCTCTTTAATTTTGAGCTACCACACAAGCCATCATTACAGCTGACAGTATGGAATTATTATTAACAGACAAGCTGAAAACTGAACAAACCAGCAAAACTAATTTTTGTTTTTATGTCAAATCAGATTCTTTCCAATTGCCTAGATAAATATGTTGGTAAAGTACAATGCATTTCAAGAACAAGTAAAATTCTTAACTTCAGTCAATCTACAATGCTTGAAAACCTTTGATTTTCCTTAAATATTTTCAGGTTTTTAGAGATAATTCTAATAATTAGCCTATAAAACAATGCAATGGATCCCTAGCTATATATCTCGTTAAATGCAATGGTATTCTATCATAGAAACTGCAGACTAAAGTTTTTAATCATTAATGCTTTACTGCCTGAGAGATAAGTTTCAAATTCCATTAGAAATTATAATATAACAATACTTTTTTCATAAAAACTACTGT
Source organism: Cisticola juncidis (assembly GCA_013400215.1). Taxonomy (NCBI): domain Eukaryota; kingdom Metazoa; phylum Chordata; class Aves; order Passeriformes; family Cisticolidae; genus Cisticola; species Cisticola juncidis. The sequence goes on from VXBR01001107.1 coordinate 352,668, forward strand.
TTTAGAGAAAAGCTAAAACTGAAAATTAAGGCCACCATTGGCCTTTCTCTTTACTGTAATTTTGTAAGACGTGATACACTAAACACATAGAAGGCAAAATTGCTGGATGACTTCTTTTTCTAAATATTAGGTCAAATTAAATTAAAATATTTAATATTTTCCACTAAATTCTCTCTGATTCAACCACAAACACATTTATCTTGTGCAATGTGATCTGATTGCCAGAGATAAAGTTCTCAGTATGAATCACACACTTTGAAAAATGTTGTTTAGTACTTCATAGAGCTAACTCACTCTGCAAGAATTTCCTAACAGAACAAACGATCTTCAGGATGCCAGTCATTGTGAGGTAATAACTCAAAGAACTAGTAACACAACTTCTGCCATGTAGCCCTAAGGATGCTTTGTTTAATTCACATTCACTTTAATTTGTTGCTCAATTATACCTCTGATCACTTGTAACTACAGTCCTTTTGGTCAAAAGCCAGCCAATTTTCTACTCACACTGCAGACTGTCTGCCAACTACACTACAGAATATAGAGAGGTTTGTTTTTACAATTGTGCACCATCACCACCCTACTATAACCACTGAAACAGCAATGAAAGAGTGCTAATATGATTACACTGTGGCTAAGTGCTATGCAGAAGACTTTGGATGACCCTTTAGACCTCATCAAAAGAGATGATTAGAACAAGACTATAATAAAAAGTCAAACTTATGTAACAAGTAAAGAAAGTAAGTAAATCTTCCTAAGGCTAGTCACAGAATAAATATTGGTTACCAACCCTCTCAGCATGTTTTGTCTACTTATGTTCCTGAAAAATTTTATAAAATACTAATGAAATCATGTTCAAAAAGATGACAAAAAACTCAAAAGGCTGACTTCCAAAAGAAAATAAAAAGCCAAGATACACAACACTACATGAAGGTCCAAAGACTACAAATAAAAGTATAAGCTTACCTTCATTAAGAATTAATAAATTTCTAGTGCTATTTTGCTTCCATGGAGTTTAAAAAAAGTAGGTCTGGTTCACTTAATATTTAAAAACTGCATCTCCCAGTTATGTTGGTTAAGTTATACATCTAGCTTTGCTCTAATCTACCAATACAACTGTGTATTCAGCCCACATTTATTCTAATCTCCATCAAATTACAACAATGTAGCACTGTAGAAGCTGTATGTATTGCTCCACATAGATAAACTAGTCATCAATAAACTCCTTCCAACTTAGTCCTGAAGTTGTAAGTGAAAAATAACTAGTATTCAAACACTTAAAATACTGTCCTGTAATACTTATTAGTGCCATTAAGATGCTAAAACTTTACTTGTATTACATAACCAGAAATCTACATAATCTAGAAATGAATAGTAAGATCACTTGGCCCTGTTAACATGAATTACACTGCTGCAACTTCTCACATCATGAAACTGTAACTATACATATTTTAATTCAAATTTTATATAGTAAACATAGAAAGGCCTGCAGGCTATCAGAGAGAATGAGAGATATAAGAGACACCGTTTAAAGAGCTGTAATAGTGATGAAAAAAATCAGATTTATAGTGTTTATATTCATCACATCAGGGATAAGATAAGCAATTAAACCCTTCGAGAAATAATGAACTAAATTTTTAAATTATGGAGTGTAAAAGAATTGTCACTTGCTTGTCACTCTCAAGGAGCTGTGAATTGAGGTAGAAATGAGTTCACCCATTGACCCATGATCCTTAATGAGATGGAGATATTCATAAATGTGATGTGCAGCATCTAATGCCACTCAGCAGTCTACATCAAATTTCAGGCAAGGCATTCAGAAACATCTTGACAGGCTTGCAAAAGAAGATGACAGGAATTTCATAAAGTTCAGCAATAGTAAAAGCAAAGTTCTGCACTGGAACAGTTCAGGCCAGGCACTGATTGGCTAGAATGCAGCTGCAGGAAAGGTCTTGGGCAATCTCTGTGAACAAGAGGAACATTTCTGTGCCATCATGGAAAAGCCGAGGTAACTAGATTCTGGAGCACATAAGAGTGTGAGGAAACTCAACATTCCCCTTTATTTGATGTTTGTGAGACTGTATCGAGAATGAGCTCACAGTTCAGACTACCCCACACAAGAAAGACATTGATATATTGAAACAAGGCTGGTGAAAGCCACCAGTACGAAGAGAGGACTGGAGTGCAAGACACATGTAGAGAGGGTGAGAGAAACTTTTCAGCCTTAAGAGGAGGAATCTGAACAGCAATCTCATTGCTGCCTTCAGCTACAAGCATGAGAGCACAGTAGATATGAGTCAAAGTGTGGTGGTGTCCTCAAACTCTTTGCAGTGTTGCACAACAACAACAAAAAAAAAGAGGCAATGGTCACAAATTGCAATAAAGGAAATTCTGATTTGACTGTAGAAAAACCCTTTTTCACAATGAAGGTGGTCATTGGAAGGTTATCCAAAGATGATGTAGATTCTCCATCCTTAAATACAACCAAAACCCAAATGGCCAAAATCCTGAGCATCCCAATGTTATCTCATTGTAACCTGAACGTAAATCAGTTTTTAAACTACATGAAAAATGAAGTGTAAATGCCCAGGCTGCAAAAAACCTCTTAGTCCAAATGTTCTGCCCAGCTTTTTATTTTTGGGAAAAATTATCAAATAAATAATGAAGAAGTCCCAATTAAACAACATACTCTCCTACAGAATTTGACTTCTCTGCCAAGAACCTAAATCAGGGCAGTCAGGCTTTCAAACTTGGTAACAGCTTTCAGAGTGCATTAGTCTTGCTGGCAAACAATTTCCTCTCTGGCACAGCTCAGAGGAAGATATCCATGCTTACTTCATTAAACCTATCAGCAGTGTTTGACACTAAAGATCACCATGTGCTGCTGACTTGCCTGGGAGACTGGCAGAAATGAGTCAGTCACCCTGAACGGGATAGGTCAATTCCTATCAGTCAGATTTCAAGATAGTTCTGATGGGTGGTTTCTTTCCAGCCCTGAAAGCTTTTACTTGTGTGATGCTACAAGGATTGGTTCTATGCTACAAGGATTGGTTCTAGCTCTTGTTTCATTTAACACAAAACTTTGAGAAGTCTTGAGACGACAGACTCCTTCAGTGGCAACAGAAGCTATTAGATTGCTTATTTTATTTCATTCCTGCAAACACAGATGGACTTGTGGGAAAAGAAAAAAAGGCTGCATTATTAAAAATGCCTGGAATGAATGAAAGAAAGGTGTGAAAAAGACAAAAGACTCTGGGACCGAAAACTGCTAGGAGGTCTGATGAGGTACACATATGTCTTACTTGTGGCTGTGCTAGAAGAGAACGCTTCATCAGGAACACAGACACACGCTGAATGCAAGACTGAGGAGATGGATAAAACTACGCCACTCAGCCCGTCCTGCTTCTTCAGCGAGCATCACTGCACAAACTGTGCCATCAGCCATCCACATACACACACTGCCACCACCTTTGCTTTCCTGTTTTCCAGTTGTACATTGATGTTGTTATCTACATCCTAATTTTCAATCTGTGATGCAAACAACTGCAGCTAACAATGACATGACAGACTAAAAAGATTCCTTCTCAAGATGTTTCTATTATACTTCAGAAATCTGGAGTGTAAAGGATAAGCATATATTTTATAGGATGACTTCTGCTTTGAGGATTGCTTAAATATAAAAAAAGCCTCACTTGTGAAGAAAAAAATGGAAAATTTTGTCTTTTTAACATTCCGTTAAGGTTTAGGTATACAAATTCTGAAAACATCAAAACTTCTCCTACTCAAGTCTTATGCAAAAGCATGATTTTCTTTTTCAGGTTAAAATGCCAAGTTTTTATAGCTGAATTCTGGATGCAGCATGTGTACAGTAAATCATGTTGTTTTGAGAAAAAAAGCCAGGACACATACACGGTTTATAGAAAAAAAAATAAAGATAATTGTTCTACCCTCTATACTCTATAGAGAGAAAGTTCTCAGCTATCAGTTTCTTTACCATTTTTGGTAGTTACAGAAAGCATCTTTACTCATTAAAAAGAAACATTTAAATGCAGGTAGTGAATCTATTTAGAACATTAAACCAACAGTTACGTATTCTGAGAAAATAAATTAAGTATCTAACACTTCAGTACCAGTCTATTAACTGAACACACAGATCACTAAATAGATTTTTTTAATAAAAATGTAAAAAGGATATTTATCAATATGTTAATAATTATTATACCATGATAGCATCTTACCTCTGTAATTCATGCCATTTTATTTCTAAAACAAAACTAGCTAATGATAATTTTCCATAAAATGCCTAACCTTGGAAAAATTCCTTTTATTACTCTTCCCAAAAAAAAAAAGGTGAATAAGATCTAGGAAATTAAGTAGTATTTCTATGTTATTATTTGACCTTCAGTTACATAAGTAGCAAGCTCACCTTAATCTCACACTTTTACTCATAATAAACATAAATTACAAAAGCATATTTTATATAAGTGAGCATTGATAACATTTTGGTCTTTTTCTCACTTGGGAACACATATTTGGCTTATATAAAGCAATTGTTCCCTCTATTTGCCTTTTATCTACCACTTAATTCTACTTTATTTATAAGAACTTTTTGCCTCAAGGCCATTTCTCTTCAATATTACACAAATTCTTATATAGTAAAATCTTGGATGTACATTATAATGCTTAGACTTGCTGGTAACTTTGCAGCTGGAATCTTTGCAAACAAGAAGGGTTATCATGAATACTACCTTCCTGTGTTTTAACTGTGTATCAGAAAACATTTAGTAAAATTTGAGAGATATTTCTGAAGTGCTATACCTTTTCACTAAGTTCATGCTTCTAGAGCATTAAAACTGAAAGGTTCAACAACAGGACCTAATAAACAACAATATACTTCCTGGTTAACTGCAAAACTTAGTGACAGATTCTGGAACCTTTAGTCATATGAAATTACACCTATAGGCTAAACACAGGAACCAGTAAGGAAGTGAGAGGTTTCTCCTCTGTCACTATATGAAAATAACTTCTACTTACTAGTGAAGATCAAAAAGTATCTGCTTCAGATATTCTGATTCTACAAGAATCCCTCTACTATGTCACTGATTTCTCTGCCATCAGCTTTGTTGGTAGCAGTCACTTCACTGAAAGCCACCAAAGTCATTAATGTTCTTGACATTGGAACACTGAAGACCAGGCTCCGAGAGAGACTGTTCATTTCCACAATGAAATCATGCAACTCAGTTATTAAGTTTTTACCTTCAAGAAAAAGGCTTCTGATTGAAAGGAACTTTATCTTTTTCTTGACTGCCTGATTCATTTGTGATATTGCCATTTTGTTTAATTCCTTTGTAATCGCCTCTTTTTTCCACAGTGAATGTATACACACACCCTTCCTAAAACACCTTCATGAGGAAACAAGGCTTTTAAATCCACGCTGTGCTTATATTTGCTTGCCTTCACTCCTGAAGATGTGCATTTGTTGGTCACTTTCAACTACATTTGAGGAAATGGCAGTTTCAAGCATAAACAGCCGCTCTTGTGTTTTTTGAAAATAATGGAGAGCAGAAAAAGGTGATCCAAACAAGAGGCTTTTTGTCATGTTACTAGACAACAAATATTGTACTAAAAATCAAAAGAAGTGTCATTTTTATAACAACCGGAAAAAACCAAAGAAACAAACAACAACAACCAAAAAAAACCAAAACAAAACAAACCCAAAAAAACCCCAAAAAACCAAACACAAAAACACCCTGCAGGATATGGGGCTTTGTTAGTTTGAATAATTGGTGCATACTGCAATAGCTTATTTTCACTTTGTGGAGGTTTTTTTCCATATAGTAGCATAATCATCTGTGGTTAGGCTGCAAATTTTACTCTAGAGTCCTTTTGAAAACACAAGAATCATGACACTATTTATGAAGATCTCTCTTAAAAATACACCCTTTCTTTGGAAAAACATGATCCAAAATGATAATTTTGATCAGTTTGTAGCTTGCAAGAAAACATGACACAATAATAGCTCCTTAATGGATAACTTGTGAACCACTCCATCTCTTAGAGTGGGTCTATGGGACCCTGAAATAAAGTTAATATACACCTAAAGCTATCAGTTAGACAGGGATCAAGAAAAAAGGAAAATAGACTGAAAATGAAAGTATAGAGAAACCTAAAAATATAGGATAAAGGAAACAGTAAACAGAGGATTCCAGAATCCCTTCATATAAGAAGCATATTACATTAAGTGGAATGTTTTTTAAACATCCACTAGATAATAACCAATATCGACATTACAGTATTTTCTAGACACCTAATAAAAAACTTCTGGCCCATTGAGTTACCCATGGTACAAACCCAAGATCAGTTTGAACACCAGCTCCCAACATCAGGGTAAATTTAAAGAGCCTAAATTAGGCTTTAAACTCAGGCTCCTTCAATGTTGGTGAAGAGAATGAGACACTTCAGCATGTTTAGGTGCTGGATGACATGCTGAATACCTACACAACCCTGAATACAGGGTTCTATGTGAATTTTCCATTCCTCTTTAGAATTCAGACACTCAAATCAAGATGATAAGAGTGATATAACAGACTACTAAAAATGCAGACTGTGAAATTATTTTCTGAAGACTGTAACCTGCTTTCAGGAAGGTCTCCTCAAATAAGATGGCTTTCTCTTGCATATTTATTTAGGTGTTTGAATACAAGCTCAAGAGGTGATGATTGTTAATTTCTGTGTTAGGAACACAGTGAAGGCTTCAAAAGAACTACTCTCACAAGGGATCTACCTCCAGCCCACCAGGAAGAGCATTCAGTTAGGAGTCAGCCGATTTGCATTCAGTCTAAGTATGAACTCTAAACTGTGACTTCAAGCAGAAAAAGGTCATATGCATAATCTCAGCCAAAGGAGCTCTCAGAGGAACTGTTTCGGCAACCAGAACAAACATTTCGCTCAGAAATGCTTAGCCTTGTCATTGGCTAAACATTTGTGCCAAAAACCCTTAGGCGAGTTTTTTTCTATCGTTCTTAGAAGAGATTAACTTAAAACTAATAAAACTGAAGAATATTTAATGTTATAAAAGAACAAGAGCTCAAAGTGTTCTACTTGCCAGAAGCAAAAGAATATATAGGATAAAATGAGGAGAATAATCACCTAAATCCTACCAAACAGTGAGCTGCTAAAGAACAATTAAATGAATATCAAGTGGGAGGAAGAAATCTAGAGTTAACTGACTTGTTAATGGCAATTTTTAATTGTAGTTTGTAACTCTGTAAATATAATTTAATATTCCCACCAATATACACTTTGTTATTACTGTATAATGGGAGATAGTGCAATAGAGGCAGAATTTTTCTATTGCTAGTAAAGAATACTTTGTTTTCTCATTTCAGCTGAAAAATATTTCAATTCTATCTGATGTCAGGGAACAGGAAAATTGACAGCCCAAAAAAAAAAATCAAATGTGTTAAAACCCAGTAATTTCTTCAATAAAATTTACTCCCAAAGGTGGGAATGTTGTATACTATTGACAGGCACAGCATAGCCAGTGGTTTACACTCAGTTAACATTTCTTTATAAAGATCCCTTTGTCAGATAACAGCAGACAGAAGAGTTTGTGAAATCACCTGCAATCTTAAAAGCAAAACTGATTGATTTCTTATTGATGCATTGGAACTTTCCTTTTTAAAATTAAAGTCACAGATGTTACACAATTTTAGTGCACTATCTATGAATTCTTCACACTAGATGAAGAACTGGATGACTGAAAGCCTTCAGAAGCTACCAAATAAAGTATTAAAACTTGACTGTTGTCCTGAATCATAATACTGTAATACATCTTGAATATGTCCAAAGGCACACTAGAAGCTGATAAAATAATCATGACTTAAATAGATTTTAAGTAGAAGGCAGAAGCATGCTAAAACGTTACTTCTGTGGATTTTTAACATTAGTATCTTTCTGTAAGTGGTTGTCTCACTCTAAAGTATTTGCACAGTGAAATGTGACTAATTTGTGATAAATTCATATAGGTATGAACCACAAATTTCTAATAGCATCGCGTTGGTTAAATTAAACATTGGCCTCATTTAGAGATACAACAGACTGATACCATAACCTTTGGGTTGCATTACGTTCTGAAAAAACCCAAAGTATCTCCTAGCTCAACCAGATGTTACACATTATATACAGAAATCACTTTCTGAATTTGACAGACCACATTACACAGGAGATCAAATCAAGTTGTAGTAATTGTTCCTCTGACATTTAACTATTAATATAAAACCAGATGAATTCAGTGAAGGACACAAAAACTAGAAGGGCATGAGATAGTTAGTAAAACACTATACAAAATATTTTAAAAAATCAGCTAATACATGTATACTTCCCATGAAAAACATCTCCCACAAAAACATTTTTCCTACAAAACTGCAGCTTAAAATTATAACAAGCTCATTCCTTTGAGGTTTTTTTTTAACAATAAAAATTATTCTACATGGTATTCAATAAGGTCTGGGTAAAAGCTTTACATTCTCTGTAAGTTTTCTTGCCATGTGGAATGGCCTTCCCCTCACACAGCTGATCTACACCACTGTAAGGGAAATCCACTTTTATAAAAAAAGACACCGCCTGTAAGAGAAGTAAATAAAGCCAGAGAAAAGGTGAGCACGAACAGCAGCTAAGAGTGCAGGAAGAAAGAGATCAATAGACCTGCTTTGGGAAGTAAGAATCTAAGTTTTCAACTTCTATAAAAAATAAAATAGGTTTATCAAATTCTGGCTACAATGTCAATAAAGCTGTACATGTACCTTTGCCTAAATGGTTTTAGCCTAGAAGATATCAAATATAAAACAATGTGACATTAAAACATCATCAATACGACAGTAAAATAAGCCAGGGAGTAATTTATTTTTTCTAAAGATTTAAATGTAGATCAGTCTTTTCTAGTAAGTATAGAACTACTAGCCTTGAAAGAGAAAACTTGGATCATTAGGTATGTCCCCCAGTTCTACGCACCAAGACTTATAAGGACAAAACTAAATCCAAAGCTTTCAGTTTTTTAGTACACCTCTTAAACACTGTTTTAAAAGGAGTCCGTGATGGCCACTCTCAGTGGAGCAGCCAGGAGTGGGAGCATACACAGAGGCACACACCAGCCTCAAATGCATGATCTTGCACAATCCCAGTCTTGCACAGATCCTTGCAGCTAACTCTTCAACCAAGATGTTTCTTGCCCACAAGCTCTTGCACACTCACTCCCTTGCAGAAATTCTCCTTCCATGGGACTTTCCTCACTCATTTCCTTAAGTGAAAAAAAAAAAATCAGAAAATAACATTTGATTCCATAAATCATAGGCTTAATAATACAGCTGTCTTTAAGACAAATCTTAAGTGGAAATAACAGAGAGGAGATCCTGTCTAACAATTACTGAAAGAATGAAAAATCTGCTAAATTCAGAAGACCTAATACCTACACATATTTTCAACACCTAGTAAGTCCAAACAACTTATGGAGAAATAGTTCTTTCATACTATAATGAGATGCAGAGCAAGACAAAAAATATTAAAAATGCTCATATGACGATGGTGAAATCAATGGATGTCTTAAGCACCTAAGACAGCCAAGAAAACACTGTCCCTTCTGATCTGGATTTAGGTCAGTTTTTGTGCAATACTATGTATTGCCTACCAACCACACAAAACATTCTCCTTAATATGCTCCTGACCAATAAAATAGGCCTCAAACATAACTGCCAAGATGTATTCTTCCTCCAGCTGGTTGTTACACAGGAAATAAGCAGTACGCCATGCTTGCTCCAAGAGTTTTCACTGCAGATATTTCTATGATGTATTTTATGTTTTAACTTTGTCACATTGTGCAGAACTTTTGTACTTACTGCAGTATACACTTGTTTAAAACGTTATTCGTTACACAAAAAAATCAACCAACAACCAATCCCCACCAAGCAAAACTAGTCTGGATCCTAGTCAAGCTAATAAAATATTTCTATTATGAAACTGAAAACAAATCACTATTTACTCTTGCTATCAAGATCTTGACATCACCCCTTACAGAAAGATGGGTGAAGATCAACTCTTTAAAAAGAAAAGTCTTACATTAAAAGAGACCATCACAAGTGTATGAAAAGCTAAATTATGTGTTCATCCTATTACAATTAAGGCAGGCTTTATTATCACATCAGAAACCTGGTTTTTTTAAGCAAGAGGCTCAACAGAAATTTCACAGAAAGTGTGACTAGAATTAAATTGCTCTCAGGAACAATTCCTTTATTTGCAGGCATCCCCTCAACTTACACTCAAAGTCCAAAATTTGCAACTATGAGAAACATGATATCTATATTGTAACTACAAAATCTGAGCCTAATTATTAAACACAAAATTCTGTAATTCAGTCTTCAGCATATTGTGACCCAATACAGGAATTTATAATTTTATCTTATCTGACACATATTTCATCTAAGAATGGAAGTCAGAGCACAGTAAGTTTTCCAGCAAAAATGAAAAGCTATGCCCAACTGCTTAAATGGATGTCAAATATATAAAAGAATCAAGTACCTCAAAGAGGAAGCGGTCAGTCTTTCACAGTACTTCTTCTATGTCACTGTCTACAAATGTACCAATGGTATTGTTTGCTACAATATTTGACTTCACAATAATTGTAATTTCAAAATGGTTAGGAAAACTTCATGAAAAAAAAAATGAAACTTCTCTGATGCCTTAAAAGCCTTGTCAGGTAATTTCAGTTAAACATAGACTAAGCATATAACTTATCCAAAGTATTAGGTATGAAAAGAAGGAAAAACTAATTTCCATGGCACAGACTCCAGCACACTCTTCCTGTAAAGCTTAGGAACACAGGCATAGGAAAAAACTTACTGTGTTAGTGATCATGCAGGTCCCTGCTTTAGGGAGGCACACTCAGTTCCTTTTCTGTTTTCCCACTCCTTTTCCTAGTGCACATGCCACTGAGCTACATCTCCTGTCTCCTTCACCCACTTAAAGCCTCCAGTGTTAAGTTGTAGCAGTGACAGAAGGAGACTGTGAGACAAGGGACACCATCCCCAAAGCTGACAGCTACAGACATAGCCAGCTGCTCCAATTCCTTGAGGCATTCATTGCATACTTGGCAGCAGCACTCCCTGCACACTTGCAGCAAACCACATAAAAATTAGGCTGCAGCTGAACTCATCTAATAAGTTGCTACCCAAGCATTGATGCAGGCTTACTCAACTGTATTCAGAAAGCCAACCTGAGGTTTATGATGTAGTTCACTACAACAACTGGAACAATATAGTGTTATATAGTTTTTCTGAGGGTCAGAAGAGAGGTGTGTTTATTATCCCCTCCACATCTTCAGAAAAGCAGCAGATTTATTAAAGCAAAACATCCTCAAATGCCTTTTTCCTTGTCCAAATAGGAAGTAAATTAGTCATCACTAGTTTGTCTGACCTTAGCAGCTGCAAAGCCATGGAGTGACCACAAACAACCATAATATGACAATGTACAAACATGGGGAAAATCAGGTTGAAAATTTACCCACAAGTCTCCAATCTCTTTCTCCAAGCATAGTTATCTCAGAACAGGCTGCTCAGGGCTGTTTTCCATTTGCGTCTTGAAAATCTCCAAGAAGACTGCACAGCTCTAGAAAACCTGATGCACTACCTGATGCTTGACTATCCTCATTGTGAAAAACCTTTTCACCATCATGAACTCCTTATTTCGACACTAGTTTTCCCATCACTAAAGAGAACAGGCTAGCTTTTTCTTCCAGACAGCTTTCTCACAGGTATTGGGTCTCTAGGTCTCTTAAGACCCAATACCATGAGGTATCCCCTGGTGTCTTACTCTTTTCCAGGCTGAAATACATTTCCCCCTCAGCCTCTTCTCCTGCAACATGAGCTCCAGAACCCTGCCTTGATGGCTCTTCACTGAACTCACTTCAGGTGGCATCCTACAGTATTCCCAGTCAACTAACAGGGAGAAGAATAAAACAAAGACTGAAGCCTACACAGAGTACAGGATTTTTCTTGAATGAAATTGAAGATAGCAAGTTAAAAGAAAGAATATATGCATTTCTTTGGAAACTGTTCCAGAGACTTAGTACTGAGAAGGGTGTATGGTAGATAAATTCTAAATCATCTCTTTCATATTTTCAATTGGTTGACTCCAGAGGTGTACTCAGGTGCATGTAGGAAATGCTGACTTCAGATAATTCCCTACACAGCAAGTTGATAGCTTAAAATCATGTTTGGAGATTATACTTATTAACTATAGTTTAATAACTCATTCCAAATTCCTACATTTTCAGTAAAAAAAAAAAAAAACACACACCAAAAAAACCCACCCAAAACTGAAAAATGCTGTCTTCATTCAGAGAAACAACAGATGAAGATACTCATATACTCAGAGCACTGCAGAATTTTAGCTTGTATGAAATCTGTAAACAGTTTGCAAAGTTTAAAACAGTTTGATCTCTATGCAAGAATTAACAGAATTTGACAGCTATCTCCGTAATCATTTCCAGTCAAAATATTTCATTCATTAGCTCATAAATAAGTAATTAGCACAGGAGTTTTGAAAAAGCACTGGCATAATGTTTTAAAATCAATTTACTTTTACCTTCTCTAAATGTCAAATTTAAAACTTCCCACGGTCTTTTTCTGTGTAAAATATCATTAATAAAATGAAGTGATTTAAGACAAGAATTGTCAATCAAAGCACAAAACAAAGCCTAACTGATAACTTCCTTATTAACTATTTTAAGTTATATGACTGAATTAGAAGAGAAGATTTACTAGACATTCCAACGTGTAACATAATTCCACAAACAAAGCAGCACGATTCCTTCATGCTTAAGGTAAGAAACTTATGCTTTCATCCTCACACTGCAGCTATGAACAATACCAACCTCTCACCACATTCACAGAAATAAAGTGCTGACTTTAAAGTATTTTAAAATAAGAGCATCATGATTAAGCCATCTAGGTTATAGCTGGAAAACATAATATGAAATAAAAGCTTTTTGAGGAAATTAGGGTCTTAAGCATTAGTACTTTTTCTGTATATTCTGCTTTTACATTACACTATCAAAGAAGTCATTACAGTAAATACCAGCATGGAATTGGAAAGGAATCTAACTTTATGAGGGGAAATAAAAACCTCGTGTTGAAGCTTTGCATGTTTGAACCTAATGCAGCTGAAGTGCCTCATCAATCCAGCAGGATAACTGTGTACTGGCACAAAGGAGGAGGTACAAACAGGCAGCAGAGACAGGCAGGGCTGTAGCAGTGACAACTTTCGTGAGCTTATCAAAGTGTATGTCAAGTCTATTAAAATGCTATTAAATTTAAAAAAAAAAAAAAAAGAGAGTTGAGCTGCATTTAATCTAGGTTTAACCAGGGTCCCTATCCAGTTCACTGAAAAGCCATACAAAAGTTCATACTGCACAAAGAACAAATGTTCAGGGATGAAAACAACACTTTTCAACTGTGGTGCAAGTTTATGCTGCTGTAGATGCTTGTTGACTTACCTTGCTAGAACTCAACATCATAACCGGTTTTAAATGAATTGTGACCACAATATTGCCACAAGGGTACATTCCCATCATGCTGGCATTCTCCTGCTTCCCTTCTCATTGCATGTATTAACTTAAGAGCGGTTACAGCTGATCCAACTTACTCTATATTTGCAAGAAGAAACAATGTCAGTGCAAAAAGAGATGGAAGCACGCAGTCAGGATAGGGAGAAGGACAAAAACAGATGAACCTTGCTAAAGCAGCAGCTTTGCTTGCCTCAATCCCACAGACAGCAATTCAACCCTGTGAGCTTTAACAGGCTGGAGTATCAGTTCTCTGAGCAGCCAACAGTATACAAATGAGGACACAACAACGGGCAGCAGTACTAAGCAGCCTGAGAGAGGAAGCAGATAGGATTTCCTTGCAGAGGACTGACAGTTCAAAATGTCTCACAGTGTTTACTGAACTGCACTTGTACATTACACACAATTGCTATTGTTCACCTGGAGAAGCTCCTCTAAGACAGATGTGTTATTTCTCAATATACATTTTTCAAAACACTCCTTTAACTTGACATCTATTTACTGCAAAACACAGTACTTTTCCCAACAAATTAACTAGTATAATCAAAAGATACAACTTAGTTCTTGTATTTTTTCCTACAGCCTAAAAAACAAATCAGAAATTTTGACTGCTACAAAGTAAATGACAAAAGTAGTCTTGGTTACACTGTGTGGATGAATATAAATGAATATAATGACAAATCTCAGATTTAAGAACATAAACAAGACACAACACAGTTGAAACAAAACTTTTGCTATTACCTAAATGGTAAATGGTAAAAAATCCCTTCACAACACACATTACTGGAAATGGATTGAAAGAAGCATTTAAAGTACAAAGACTGAGAACTCATCCCAATACATACAGACTGCAGACCCCTAAATGTGGAGCAGAAAAATGAAAATCGAAAGCTGCAAGACAAATAACTATTTTTTCTGCTTAAGAGCCATTAGACTTTTCCTGGAGATGAAAGCTGGGCCCTACACATATGTAAGGCTCTCCAAGGTTGAACAGCTGCCTCGGCTTTAGCAATCCAGAAACAATTTTTAGCACCCCTTCCTGTTGCATCAGCTCTCTTGTTAGAGGGTAGAAATAAGCCCAAGCACAGACTTCTTGTTTATCACAGCAAGAAAATATTGTTTATCACAGCATGATTACAGCTCAGCCATCCTGACTGCAACTATTCACTGACTCTGGCTGCAGCAAGCTCCTGCTGTAGGTTTCCCTTGCAGCCTCTCACTGCTGGTTATTGCCTGCTAAACTGTGACTGCAGGGATCGGTTTGCAGACTCTGACTGCAGCTTTTACCCAGCTGGACTGTGACTGCAGGTTCCAACAACAGGCTCCAACTGCAGACCCAGACTGACCTCACAGCAGTGATTCTCTCTCCACAGGATCCTCCTTCTTCTTCTTCTTCTTCATAAGCCTCTCATTTCTTCTTCTTTGAGGCTCCTCCTTCATCATCATCCTCACCAGCGAGCCCCCCTCCCTTTTATCACTCTTATCGTTATTGGATACAGCTGTGACTCATCAGGGCGAGGCTGTATTGGTAATTAACACAGCTGTTACTGATCAGGGGCCAGGTCACCTGTATTGCCCTCACCTCCACCTTCCTATCTAAGGCCATCTAGCAAAAGTTCTCATTATCTTGCTTTGGCCTGTTCCTGGAGGCAGTTTCTGACTGATGTCACGGAACACATGAATATAATAGTTATCTTTTAAAAGTCGGGAAGTAGATAGGAATTACCTTTCTATTGTTTCCTTTAAGTACTAAAATGATTCCTGTCCTTGAAAAAGTGCTTTTACCACTGGCGCATTACAGAAAAGTGGGACAGTAACACTTTATTCTCTTGTGTACAGTTTCAGAAAATAGTAAAATATCATCTAGAGAGGATCAGAAGTCAACAGAGCTATCATCCTGCCATCCACATTCACATTCAGACTTCTATGCTTGCTAGTCTATATATTAATTTTAACTGTATTCCTATTTCTACGTGCAATACTTCTGAAGTAAGAGTGCATAACATTCTTGATTCCACTGGAGAACCAAACAATTAAAATATAAATGTAGCTTGTTAGTATAGAAGACCTTTACTGAATCTTGCTTTTAATCTAACTGCGATATAAATTTACGGTTTTGGAATAATTTAAACACTTGAGTCCATTCAGGAAACTTTTAGGTGACTATTTAAGCATTGTATTTCACTAAGCAAGTTTTGGATTTAGCAAGAGCTGAGAAAAGTCTTAAATATTGTAACTGTTTAATTTCTACACTTACGACTGACTATGAAAGCAGACTTTATTCAGGAACATTCATGAAGAACAGCTTAGTAAAACACTCTTTGCCCACACACCATAAAAGAATTCTGGAACATTTACTACAGTATTTACAGTCATATATGCATCATGCTAATCTGTTAAGACTCTACACTAAGAGTTTAAGTCTAACTACATGCTTGCACCAAAGGCTATTAATCAATACCTCATTGTTTGACCTGGAGATGCCAAACACGTTTAACCCTATGCCTTATCATGCTGTTAACAAAAAGAGTTACCATGTCTTAACTAGATATTCCTGCTGTGCTTTCAACCCTCCAGTCAGCTCCTAAGCCTTCCATGAGAACTTCATCAATGATGTCAACCTCTGACAAGTCAGTACTTAATAAATCTAAAGCTCCATTTAAAAAGTAGTTGGAAAAGAGAAAAGGAACTCCCATTTCTGCACAGACAGTGTGGCAGTGAGGCATTCCTTAGTCTATGTTGATTTTTCTGAACACAGACTGGAAATTATTCGGGTGGCTGTCTGACCACAGTTGGAGCTTTTACAAAACATAGCCCTGCCACTATGAATCTCCCAAGTTCACCAAGAGTTTCAGAGCTTCCAACCCAGCTATGAGTAGAATGTGTGCAGCAAGTCAGAACACTGTAAACCTGAGCTCTGACAGGACTGAGAGGGCAGGAGAGGGGGCAGACGAGCAGGGCAGCAATGAAACAGGTTGCCCAGAGAAGTAAGGCAATCCCTGATATAGGGGGATTTCACAGTTTAGTTAGAAAAACCTATCACTGACCTTATCTGAGTGCTGGTGACAGGCCCACTTCAAGTGGGAAGTTGCGTTAGATGATTTACAGATGTCCATGCCAAAGAAAGTAATTTCTGTTATTCTGGGAGTAGCTGCAAAGGCAGCAGATTTACCTGTACGTAGTTGCTTAATGACAGTATCACATGATTTAATGTTCTGTTCATCTTTAGGAAGCTAGAAATGCAGCCATAAAAGTTACTATTCTGAAAAAAGTTACTCCACTGAAACTGCTGATTCTTCTAGACAAAATCGTCTTTATATATCTAGGTGTAAACAATCATGTGCTAATATCCATTACTTGAATTTTTTCCAGAGAACAGGAAACATATTTTAAAAATTAATCCTAAAGGTTGCTGAAGTATTATAGTCTGTTTCATGCATCTCTGGAATAATAACAAGCAAACCAAACAATCTTTAAAACAAAGGGATTTTTTGGTTCTGTTCACCTTGTGTTTTTCCAAGTAAGGTGAAATATGGTTAGCTTTACTAATTCGGAGAATTTTTTTCAGGCACACAACTTATACTCTATTTAAAATTTCTTTAAAGATGTGCTTATTTGGGTTTTTAAAAGGATGTTCTTGCAAATAACAATACCAGTGAGACTGCTCCAGGAAGACCACTTCAGCAAAACAGAGATAATGTATTTCATAACAGCTGTCAGAATAATCTATAGATTTAAAAAAAAATTAAAAAAATTTAAAAAAAATTGAGGACTCAAGCCTTTCCTAACACTTTGAACTGTGTCCAAATGAAGAATACAATTCAGGATTTTAGGCACATGTGTATGGTAATATTACATCATTACATTGAATATTTGTACTCTGTAATAGTTGATGCTTTTTAACTTCTAAATTCTGATAAAGGTAGACAAATAAAAGAGTATTAAGAGATTTGAAGGGCCTTTATACTACTACTTCAACTTCCAAGCCCCCAAATTCATTAGAAATTGTGACTGTTACTTGTTGGATCAATTTCTCTGTCTTTGAACTACAAGTTGGAGAGCTAATGTTTGTTTGTTTAGTATTCTCCTAGATGGTGTGGAAGCTTTTCCTTATTTTCCAGGCTTGTTTTAAAAATCTATTAATTTATTTTCCAGATCTCTGCTATCCTATGTGACAGTCACATCAATTTTATACACTATGCCAGTGTATGATAACTTTTGAGAAATACTGCACTACCACTTGACAGCATTTTGCTTAGTGGCAGGCAGTAAGCCTCACACAATTCCATAGGCTGGCAGTTTAACAGGATGTGCACTGCCAATACAAAACCATACCAAAAAAAAAAAAAAATATATAATTTGTGGCACCAAAGCAAAGCACTTGGTAAAAGCATCACGACTTCCACAGGCACAGAGAGTTACCTTGGGGTGATAATTCTGCAAAGTTTGATGGTAGTGTCAGCAACCAGCAAACTCGAGATAAGGTATTAGCAACTTACACACCTTTCTGACATGTTTTATGCACAGCTCTAACTTGCCATGCTTCTTGGACAAGTTGAGTTAATTAGTATCACTTCTACGCCAGCGGCAAACCTACCACGCTGTTTTTCATCATGGCTCTAATAGTGAATCCCTCGCAGGTCTGTTGCTTGTCCTGCTGCTTGTCCTTCTCCCGCTGCCGGGGCCGCCTGTCACCTGTGGGCTTTGATGGGCCCGGGGCCTCCTCCTCTATTACCATCTCCCCACCGATGCCCGCGACGGACTAGATGCGAATTACGGACTGGAAAAAACAAGCGAACATCAGCGTTCCGTGCCCAGAAGTTAGAGCAGGCAGCAGGTCCAACTCCGCTCCCTCCACAGCCAGCGACAGCCCCACACACCGTCCCGCGCCTCCCCTGCCCCTCACAGCCCCGCTGTGCCTGCTCCTCGCCCCGCTCGCAGTCTTCTTCTGCACCATCCCAGCCCGTCAACCCCGCTCCGCCGTGTCCAGCCCTTCGTCCCCACCTGATGTCCTCGTCCCCCGGGGGCTCCTCGCCCCCGCCCGCCCGCCGGGTCCGGCCCTGCTTTTCCCTTTCGGTTGGGCACCTGCCGCCACGCGCCGTGTCCCGGACACGCGACCGTCGCCAGGCAACGCGTCAACAACCCGCCGGGGACGCGGGAGGGGAATCACAGAGAGCCCCGTCGGCACCGCCCCGCCCCGCACAGCTGTGCCCGGTGTACCGTACATCGGGGCGGCAGACAGCAATTAACGGGAAAGTCATTAGCGGTGTGGGGGGGAATGTGAGGCGTGACGTGAGGAGAGCGTGGGCGGGTGTGAACTGGCCAAGAACTACGCTACCCAGAGAGCCCAGCGCGCGCCTCCACCTCCCTCACTAAGGCGCATGCGCGTTTGGGGCCGGCCCACCCCGCCCGCTGGCGCGCGACCCCCCAGGGCGGCTTCGGGGGACGTGCCCGAGCGGCGGACACGTGCGCGCGCGTGCACGCGTCGCCCCTCTCCTCCCCCGCCGCCATGATCGGTGAGTGAGCGCGTCAGGGAGCGGGGCGAGCCCGGATGCGGATCCGCCCTTTCCTCCCCGCCTCTTTCCTCTCCGCCCCTTCCCTGCTGCCGGGGCCGTTGCTGTTGTTGCCTGTGCTGTATGTTCTGCAGCCTTGGCGGGCGGCGGGGACTGGTCCGGGCCCGTTGGCTTCTCCTCCGTCCCCGCCTGTCTGCTCCGGTGCCCCGGCAGGGCGGGGGCGAGCCGGGGCTGCCCTCGGTGTGCGCCCGCTGGTTAAACCACGTCGGGGCCGTGCAGGGCACACGGGGGCCAGGGTGCTGAGAGGGGTCACTGTCTTCGGGTTTTACCTGCGTGGGAGAGGGCTAAAAAGGCTGGCCAGACCTTGTGACTGAGGTCATTTTTAAATTGTTTTTTATCCCTCCTCAGTATATCGATTGTAAATGCTTCTCGGCAAGGTTTGTGTGGTCTGCAAACTTTTTTTTGGTCTTTGCCAGCATATATGCGTGTTATTCGTCTGGCGTGGTGCCTGGTGTTGACCTGGAAAAGAAGCAGCTTACACCACCTTATGGTGCTGGGAGTGTGACCCTGCGGTCCTTGAGCTGCTTTCTGTGGTCATCCAGTGCTGGTGTGAAGCATGACTTGCTGGCTCCAGCAGTGGGTTTTCTTCTCTTCCTTGGAACATTAATCATACCCGGCGAGTTCAAAATTACAGGATCCCTCTTGTAGCCTTCCTGCTTCCCTTTTCATCTTGTTTTGCATTTCTCAGTTTGGAGAATTTAAAGTAAAACTTGTAAAATGTAGTAGATGCACATGCATTTTAGCAACTCTGCTGTCCTCACGCTTGCTTATTTCATCATCATCATTGGTATCATAGTTGCTGCCTACTTAAGATCTGATCAAGTTTAAAACTCTGCATTTTGATCTGAAAATACTTATTTTTTAAAAAAATTGAACATCTCAAAAGTTTCCAAGAATTTTAAGAATGCTTTTCATTTTTTTCCTTAGCAGTATATGATTACAGGTGTATGGCTAATGTTCTTCCACCTTTGCTAAAACTAAAGGTTATAAACAGTTGTCCAGTGTTTTCACTCTATATACATATTAAAGCAAATGATCTCTTCCTAGCTGTGGAATTTTTCTTACAGGACAATGTTTTCATTTGGGCTACTTTTTTCCTATGTAGTAGAGAACATTTGAAATTGAAGGCTTGGCTTAAGGAAAGCACAGAGGGTGAGGTATTCCGCTGTTTTTATTTTGCAAAGTCATCTGCTGATCTGATGTATTGCTGTAGTATATGAATACATGTGTTGGCAGAACTGCAGTGTGTGTTTGTTTTTGAATGCTTCAGAAAAGTAAGTTGAGTGTACCTAAGGGACTGCCCATGTGGTTACAGAGCTGATTCCTCTAGCCCTCACACTGAAATCTAAATATTTACTTACTGCTCATGAATATAAATGTTATATGACTGAGGAATGATAATTTTATTTTCACTGTGGCAGAGGGAAACGTTTGTGAATATTGATTATGGAATGTACAGACCAATTAGTTGCAAATTTAAAAACACAGCTTACATGAGTCTCAACCTGCCCTGGTTTAACCCCAGCTGGCAACTAAGTGCCTCACAGCCGCTGGCTCACTCCCTCCTCCCCTACCTAGCAACCAGGATGGGGAGGAGAACTGGGGGCAAAATAAGAACAGCTTAATAATTGAAACAGAGTAATAATAATACTGATAATTATGATAACACTAATAATAGTAATCAAAAGGAGAGAGAGGAATAAACACAAAGAAAATGAGGGATGCACAGTAAAATTGCTCACTGACCACAGCCCAGTCCATCCTCCAGACCAACTCCCACCAGTTTATCTGCTGGGCGTGATCTGAGGTGTAGAATATCCCTGTGGCCAGTTGGAGTCAGCTATCTCCTGCCACACTCTCTCCCAGTTTCTGATCCAC
Source organism: Cisticola juncidis (assembly GCA_013400215.1). Taxonomy (NCBI): domain Eukaryota; kingdom Metazoa; phylum Chordata; class Aves; order Passeriformes; family Cisticolidae; genus Cisticola; species Cisticola juncidis. The sequence goes on from VXBR01001107.1 coordinate 373,731, forward strand.
CTCGTCACTGACAGAGCATGGGAAACTGAAAAATCCTTGATTTGGGCTAAGAACAATTTAGCAACAACTGAATCATCAGTGTGTCACCAACATTATTCTCATACTAAATTCAAGACACAACATTGTACCAGATTCTAAGTCAAATTAACTCTATCCCAGCCAAATCAGTATGACACCCTCCCCCACCCCCCAAAAAGAAAAGAATTGCCTTCAAAGTATGTGATGTGGGGACCTAGTCCAACGTCCTGCTTTGACACTTTCTGAAAACTTTCCTCTAAACATTTTTGAGCTGGGAATGCCATCGCAAATTTGGGGGCGGGAGGGGAAGGGTGACATAATCATGCCATTTTTTTAACCTGAGTATTAAAAAGAATTTTCCTATGAAACACATGGTATATTTTCCAAAATGTTTGACAGTTTCACGTCTCTAGAAATGTGTTATGTCCTCGTAAGTTAATGCCGTAATATACTTGTACACATGATAATTCCTTTAATTGGTTTTCGATTTTCTGTCTTCTCTTTTTTCTCTTTATTTCTCATGGACCAGGTCATATAGACTTGTGCACATTCAGGTTCCTTAAATGGTAATTTGAATCTAGACTGAGCTAGTTAAGTGACAGAGCTTGTCATAGTTCTACTTACTTGGGGGTATGGGAGGTTTGGGGAGTTGTTTGTGGTGGGTTTTTAAAGTTTATTCTTTATTTTATTTGTTTGCTTACCATTGGATCAGCTGAAAAGTGGTGTTAATGGAATGGAAATAACAACCTGCAGTTAGATTGGCTGAACTATTTCGTAGTCAACAGCCCTGGCAATAATGTCACATTCTTGAACATGTGTTCTGGGGGGGGGAAATAGAAAATTAAAGCTGATTTTGAAGGAAGATACTGGGAAGCTTTGTGGAATTTTTCAGAAAATATCTCTCAAAGAGCACAAACCTCAGGAGAAGGCCCTAAGCTGTTTTAAAAATGTAGAAGATGGACTCTATATAGTTAACAGTGGCAGTTCAGCATTTCTGTGGTGAATGAGAGATGAAGGTGGTAATAGCGACAGGTTCCGAAGGGCTTTGACAGTGAAATATGATGCATCCAGCAGTAATCAAGTTAAGGGAGAATGGGAGCCTGGGTGAAAGTTTTAGCTATCTGGATGACCGATCACTCCTCGGTGTTGGACCCTTTTTCAGTGTGTTGGTAATCTACTTTCTTCGTAAATATTTCTCATTGGTATGAAAATAACCTTGAGGAAGCAAAATAAGAATAAAGCCTTTCAGAATTACTGTGAACATATTTATATACATGGTACTATTATAATAATGGTACTAGTGTAGGAACTGAAGGAAAAATAGTTTAGGAATTTTGTACTTAAATATTTTGATCTAATGCTTCAATTTTTTTCTGTTGGCATTGTGGTGTTCTAATGCTGAGGATAGTTCTACTACAATACTGAAATAATAGCTCAAATTGTAGTTCACAAGCATGGGGAATAATCTGATAGTTAGACTAAACAAAACCTAAACCTTGGAATATCAAAGGCTACTTGCATTTCAAATATTTGACATGGTTTGCTCAGTTTGTTTTGAGCCTTTTTCCTTTCTGCTTTGGTCGCTGTATTGGACTGCGTGTACAGAATTGCATCATGAAACACTTTGTGTTTTACTGGAATTATATTTTAACGATTATTTTTCCTACAAAATGCTTTGTTATCCCTCTGTCAGGAAGGTGTTACAAAGTTAATGATACATTTGAAAATACAAATACAAAATACATTTGAAGTACGATATCCTCAAAAGACAGCTGAGTTTTGCTAGATATATATAAGCGTTCTGTGTTTTTTTGTTTCTGTTAAGGGAGATGACTTTCTGCTTGAATTTCATTTTGAAAGACAAGTAGTAATGGGTAGGGAAAATGGGTTGTGTCTTTTTGCCTTTTTTTGTATTTTTGGTTGATTTTTTTATAATGACTGCAACATAACAGTATTATGATATCAAGACACTGGAGACTACTTAAGCAGGGGCTAAGGATATTCTGATGCAGTGTTTTGAGTTTTTCAGATAGGGCCCTACAGAAAATTGATCTGGCAGTTTCTTTAAATTATTGCCCATGGTTACTTGCATGTAATATGTAAATAGAGTATCCATTGCCAAATGCTTTGCTCCAGACTATCTGTAAGATGAAAATAAAGTTGAGAGTTGCAAATTCCACTTACTTCCAGAAACAACTAGGAAAAAGCCTTTGCTAACAAAATAGGAAGTTGAAAAAAGAAATATTTTGGACAGCATAACAGCGAATGCTACTGCTTAAGAATCCTTGTCAAAGTAATGAATGTCCTTTGTAGATACGTTTAAAGCTGAAAGCATAATTTTATTCTGTTGTGATAACATTGCCTCAAGAGGTGGAGTAGTTTTCTTAATTGGAAACACATTCTTACTGAAGTTAGTTGGGCTACCACACCCTGTATCATGGAACTCTCAGTTGTGTTAACGGTCAGGCCACAGAAGAACATGATACAGTGCAGGTTTTCCAAGTTGCTTAGGAGAAGCCCAAGGGAGAATAAAACCATTAGTGCGAAGATTGTTACTTTGCCAGACAGGTTTATGTAAAATAGATAAATTAATTCTTTTCAATCAATTGTTGTTGTTCCTATGTACTGTATAAAAGTATTGTTGGATTGCAAATCAACTTCTAACAAAGAATGGAGCCAGTGGTGTATGAAGTTTTCCGTTAAAAGAAGAAAAAAAAGTTAATGTAAGAAATGGGCAACTATGTAGCTGGAATTCACGGAACGCCGCTACAAAGGTTAGAGGTAATTCGTTAGCAAGCTTTAGTTATATAATTGTCAGTTATTTCACTACCTGATTTCTTCTTGTGAGCTACAGTGTGGGTGGGGCATCTTGCAAATATTTGTGTTTTATGAGGACTTGTAATCATTAAGTAACTAAATTTTAATATGGTAAATTATGTCCTTTAAAATCTATAATATTTTTACAGTTTTTAAGTTTCCAAGTGTTGTACTTCAGGCTTCTCCCAGTCCTTCTGTATTTTGGTCAGTGCTAAAAGAATGGAAAGATGGATGACCTTACAAAATAAGGATAAAAATCCATCAGGTTTATCTGATATAGAAAAATGCATCAGTACCCTTTTGCCTGTTTTATTCTTGAGGCTGGACAAGATGGAGAAAGAATGAGTTCATTATTGTGCATTTTTTGAAGCAGACTGAAACCTGCCTGATTATATTAAACCAGCTTTTAAGCAGTAGCTGTCGTATTGCATCACTTTTCTTAATCAGCATGTTCATGTCTACATTAGTATTGTTAAAGGTTGACCCAGGAAAAAAATTGTAGCATCAAAGTTGTTTTTTGAGGCATGTGGAGATAACTGAAATATTTGCCATGTTATTAAAAATTCTCTGTTAAAATGACAAGAGACAAAGAATCATTTAGGTTCTCCAGCCATCACTCAAATATAAAATTTGATGATAGCAATCTTAAGGGTAGAAATTGATGAAGAATTAATCATGAAACTGTCTTTTATTTCATGCCCTTGTGCAATTTGTGCAGTCATAGCTGGTATTTGTGCTGGTAAGCATGAATCTTTTCTTGAACAAGGCAGCTGTATTAATGATTTCTCATGAATTCAGCCAAAAGATTGCATAAATAACTTGTCACAATTGTGATGCATTAAGTACATGGTAGCTTTATGTGGTGTCTTTTTTACAGTGGCTACATGCCAATAGTGGATAAGCCACAAAGTTCTTCAGCAAATGCTTCTCCATACATCACAATGCTTTCTAAAACAGTAGCATCATAAATTATGTTCTTTAGAGAAATTACCTCTGCTAACTGTTTTCCTGATTTTTTTTTTTTTTTATTTCTAAGTAGTTATTTTTAATGGCAAAAGCTCAGTCTTGCACTTGAGAACTATTTGAGGCTGTCTGCAGAATATAACGCCTCTATTCATGCGAGCAATTTCAGTGATGGAAATTTTAAAACTCTGACTCTAAAACTATTCAGAAGCTTTCATGCCCTCTGATGACCTCTGAATTTTTAATATTATATGTCACTAATTTCCTCTCCATTTATCTTTGGAAGAGGGAAAACAATGACAATGACATACACATATCTAAAAATGGGTCATGGTCCATTAAACATGTCCAAAATAAATTTTTTGGATCCTACAGTTTTTACCGTACCTCTTGGTTGTATTCCTGTTTCTATTGTTGAGGAAGACTTGATTTTCTATCCTTTGCTGATTTGAGCTAAGTTGAAATGATGAAAGGAGGGTGGTTACCAAATGAACATTTTCAACAAGTGCCTTGCCAGTAATGTCTTTCTTTTTAACCCTGTTTTTGGAAATCTGACCTTTGGAATTGTGTGTTTATTTTCTGAATATGTCAAAAATTCTTTCCTTATTCGTTATTTGTCCCTATGGCATAGATCTGGTGGTAAGAAAACAACAAAAATCTTGTTTGTGCTTTGTTTTATTCTATGGGCTTTGTTCTTCTTTTTAACATTCCCTTATAATTTTGGGACACAGTTTTTACCGCTAAGCTCTAAGCCTAGACTCCTCAGCTGAGAAAAGAAAAAAAGCAAAGCATTAAGAAGTTGATTTATTGTTTAAGAATTTCAGAAGCTGAGAAAGATGAATGAAGATCCTAATTGAGGAAAGTGCTCATCATTACATGGCAGTTTAAAGGACAGCGAGGTTATAATGTATTAATGTGTAGGAAATGAAAGCACAGCTTTTTAACATGTAGTTTCAATCAAAAGCTGTTGGTTGTGCTGTGTTTTTTGTGAAGCTGGTATGAACAATGCTTTTGTTGCATTGGACATGCTCCTTTAGTTTATCTAAAGGAGTTAGGAGTGGGGTTTTGTGTACTAAGTAAAAGTAGGCTTGTGCACTAAGCTTGCTCTTGATGACATAGAAGGGCACTGAAGCAAATTTATTTGCATTTGTAAATCATTTGTGATACATAAAAACCACAAACAAAAAAGGCAAAGTTAACTTTTCAGTAACAAAAATGTGCTAGCTTTGTTCACTACTGTTGTGATGGTCAGTGTGAATGTTGTTTTGTTAAAAGTGTAAAGCTTTTCTGTGTTATGATGTAGTTCCTTTTATTTGTTTGGTTTTTGGTTTGTTGGCTTGTTTGTTTGTTTGCTTTTCCCCCAGTGTCTTCCTGTCTGTGCTGCTGTTTTCCATATCTTTTCTATAGCATTTCTGAATGTCTTGCTCAGGGTTGAATTTCCCCTCTTAGTTCATTGATTACTTTTTTTTTCCCTTTTTAAATGAATTTAGACAATAGAACTGTCTTATGTCAGATCTATTACTTCAGATTTAGTGACTTTCAGTGTACAGAGCTAAGGATATTTAGCTAAATCCTCAAGAGTAAGAAGCACAAGAAACTGAGATACCTGGGCTTTTTTAGGCCCATTGTGTGAGGTATTTCTGTAAGACATCCTTTCCATTAATGGAAACATTTAGGCCTTCAAAGTTCAAGGAACAGTGCTAATCTGCTTTTTGTCATAATAATTTTACGTGTGTATTTTCTTTTTTTAAATGTGCCAATCCAGTAACATTTTGGTAATGTGCTTTGATATCATGGAAAAATTATTTTCCATTTTCTTCATTGGTGTTAAGTTAAACTACTGTGCATAGTGGAACAAAAGTGGCTCATATTGGACATCATATTACATCTCTGGCATATGGTTCTCCTTTCAATTTTAATTTTATTTGATGAGCTGAAATATTTTTGGTACATTTATGTTTACATTTTTTCCCTTTTTTGATACAGTGTCCTCTGTGGAATACTCTCAGTGGAAACATATGTTCAGAACTTCAAAGTAATTACGCTATTACTAAAAGCTTCATAATTAGATTTCTGAAACTAAATGTTGAAAAAATTTGATTTTCCTTTATCGAATCATATCAATTTCATTCCAATCTGCTTTCTGGCTGATTGAAGAAACATGGTAGGACAAAGTCAAAGCCTGAGTAGAATTTCTTAAGTCTGGTATAGACCAGTTCTTGAAGAAAAGGGAGCTTAGAGCAGTGTTTAGTCTGAGAGCAAGATTTTTTTAAAAAAAGATATATTGCTATTTTAGCAGTAAATCTTTAGTGGTAGGTACCTCTGCCTGGCAAACTGGATTGGGATAATTGAAGCATGAGCTTGTCTCTCTATGATAACTGACCCTATTTCTCAGCAGTGATGGGCTCAGTTTGTATCTACGCTATTTTGTTTACAAAATGTTGCTCTTATTTCCTGTTATCTTTCTTTAAAAGTTTTTTGTTGTGATGAAAAGGGTGCAGCTTGTGTTGAAAAAAAGGTTTATTGCCAGAAACAGTTCAGGGCTACAGTCTATGATATTGATGGAACAAAAAAACCCTAAAAAAATCCCAAAACCAAACCAAAACAAAACAACCCACTGACCAAACAAAAAAAGTCATCAAAAACTGTAACTGTAGAACTATACCTCATCTACCTTTCTTGTCTTTTGTAGCTCATCTGGAAAATATGGGGTCTTTTAAGAACAGGAGATGTTATCTTAATGGTCCTGAACAAAAACACTGTGTCTGTTAGCTCTCACAAGGCCCTGGTGTGTTGTTCTGTTGACATGCTTCATATTTTTTTTCTTCAAGCTGTATGAAGCTACAGGCTAACCTTTAAGTTGATTATTTTTTACTCACTTCACATAATTTTAGGATATTTTATTCACACTATCTCTGCTACTGTTGGAAATTTGGCTTTAGCCTGGTATGTGCTTTATGTAAGCAATTGGTGCTCTGAGGCACATAAATTCGAAACTTGGTAATGATTAATGTTTTGAATTTTTAAATTTTTGTGGTTTGTTTTCATAGTCAACTTTTCATTCTGCCTGCCCTTATTATACACAATAAAATAGCAGATGAAGCTGAAAAGTTTCTTTTACAGTACTTCTAACAATTTCCCTTAGAATTATCTTGTTGGAAGGAAATATCCCATCTGGTTTACTTTTTAACACAGCAAAACTCCATAGTGAGCTGTGTGCTGGAGCCTGGCTGAATTCCATACAATGAGACTGTTGGCCCTAAGCAAGATGAGCACAATCTGTTTTCCTTATTTCTAATAAGGGAAAGGGAGAGTTTCTTCATTTGCGTCTTTGTTTCATTATGTTTCCATTTTATGCCTCCCTTTCTTAGAATAACTGCTTTCCTGCTGTTATACATTCTTCTTTTTTCAGTACAGGTAAAATGAAAACACATTACAGCCTTATAAAAGTCCTGAGTGCTGCTTTGAAATAGCTTTGAAACTCAAAATTTTCAAGTATGGCACGGTGCTTTGACCACATCAATCTCATAAAACACCTGAAGCTCAGAAGCACTTGGAGCTTTTTCTGTTGTCTTATTCCTCAAACAGAAACAAGACTTAAGTAACATGTACTAAAATCAGTCAGAGTCACACAGTTGATCCTAGCACTTTTAATAAAGTTTACCTGTCTGAATTCAGCTTCCTCAGCCCATAACTTTATGTGCCCGTTTGTGCCTGGGAATTATTGAGTCACATATACTTAACACCAACTGATTTTACTGTGAGTGTATGTGACTCTGCTTAGGAATTATTTATTTGCACCTTTAAATTAGGCTCTGGATTAAATTTGCAAATTTTTGTTATAGATATGGAGACAAAAATAATTCCACATTTAATAATAAGCATCAGATACTTTAAAACTTTGTTTAAAACTATACAATTATTTTAATATTACATCAAATAAGTGAACATTTGCTGTATTAGCCTACTTTCCCTTTTGCAGAGATTTTGGGTTCTTGGGTAATATCCTGATGGAAAGTCATGTAGCTTACATTAAAATGAACAGGCTGTTTTGGGACACCAGGTTCTTAAAATTGTCATGAACGCATCAGTATGTTCTTTTTTCCTTCTCAGTTGTGCAGTTTTACCTTAAAAATGCCAAGTAACATTCAAATACTACTAATAATCCTTGTTTATGATGTAAATTGTTTTTGGTGACAGACTTAAAAAATTTTCTCATGATGTACTCCACTTTGGAAAGGCTGGCATTTCCCTGCTTTTGTCTATCAGTGACAACAGTTGCAACATATGTGTCCATTCCCGACTTTTCAGCATTAGGAAGTCAGTAGTTCTTTTTAATGTAAATAAAATTGAAAAAAATTGAGCACTCTAGATGGGTAATAGTAGAACTATTGCTGTAATTCTGGTAAGAACCTAAGATGTCCTTGTGTATCATTGTGTGCAATGAGTATTCAGCGTCAATTCCGGTTTCATTTCAAATGTGTTATTTTAGAACTGTCCATATAATCAGTTTCCTGAACTAAGAAAGCAGACAGTGAGCTGTAAACCAATTCGGGATACAATTGCAACACATTAAAAAATGAGATAGTTGATTTCATGTGAATACAGATTTTGAAATTTAGTTTAGTTCTAGACATGAATTAAAATAGGCAGACCTTTGAGGACAAAGGACTGTGCACTGGGAGACTTTTCATTTACTTTGCCATTTATGCAAAGGGGCATTAGGATAAAAAGGTCTAAGCATTTCGATTTCTTGTTCATTTCATCTACGTGAAACTGTTGTGCATATCTCCTTGCTGTGTGTTGTTACTAAAGAGTCAGACTCTGTTAACAGTGATATTACAGTCAAATAAGACAGTGCTGGTTTCTTCAGAAGGAAAGTTTGGATCACTTCTATTGGTTTCCAGCTGGATTTAAAAATCAACTATCTTAGAACAAAACAAGTGACTTTTTGACAAGGCTTCTCAACTGTATTCTCCGTAAGACAGGAATGAAATTCTGTTCGTCCTTGGTGTTGATGTCAGGAAACACAACCTTCCTGGGCTGCTCCTGAACAGGAAGCAAGTGAGAGACACCAGGGCATAGTTATCGTGTAGATGATACAGAATCAGTACCCAAAAGCTTGACCTTCTTTGTTTTCCCCACCGTTATCAGGACCAATTCATCTAAAGTTTGTATTTAAAAGTATGTATATAATGTATCTATGGAATGATACAGGCACAAATACAGCCTCCTTCCTTGTATTTTGAAAGTACAGCAGTGAACCACTTAGGCCCATGCACCTTTGAGGCTCTGCCCTTTCAAGCTTTTATCTGTGTTGGACACTGACTGCAAATTACAACAAGCCACTGACTAATACCTTATTTCTTAATACCAAAATGTGCTTGTGTGGGGGGTGCAAAGCAGTTAAAACACTAGCTGTGTTCTCTTGTTACTTTTAAAACTAAAAGATGGATTTTGAGTTTTCATACAACTAGAATTTTTTGTGCATGGGACATTATTTTACTCAGCAGACTAAGCTTTTCAAGTGGACTTGCTTTCTTTCTATGCCAGAATTAATTAAGTTTTAAGGATAAAGCTGATTTTTCAGTGGTGGTTTACTGATGCATCAAAGCTAATTTTGTTCCATTGAGTAAATTACAAAATGAGTGTCTAGTCCCTATCTTAATGTGTTTATATTGAATGCCATTTTTCCTGAATCTGTCCATGTAGTTAGTCATGTGCATTAAAATCCAAATGTTACTAATACATGACATAATTCTGTTAGAACCTTCTATTATGTGGCCATGAGGAATGAAGTTTTGTGGTCTTAATGTATTGTAATTGGTGTCAACAGTAACTGCTTTATTAGTAAGTATTTTTAACTCTAGTTAAATGTGTTCCAATTCCAAATTATAATATTTTTGCATCCTACATATGTTTAATGGGATATACTCAGTTTAATCCTTAATTGAAGTAAAATATTCTTGTGAAAAGGTCTATTTCAGAGTGATGACAGCATAAATAGTTCTTGTGCTGTTAGCTAAATGTGTGGAAATGTGACGCTTCAAGTCTGCAGATAAACCAAATTTCATTAGATAGATGAAATTTTGTTGGGTTTACTTATCTATTAAATTAATATCAACTTTTAGAAAGGAATGTAAAATTTTGAATTTCAGCTGAAAATTTTAAGGATTTTAATTCTTTGGGGCTTTTGGAGTCCCTGGGTTCATGGTAGGTGGCTTCTCATTTTGATGGTAACACTGTTTACCTGACTTTCCCTGTTAAGTTATTTCAAAAAGAATGATGTCCTAAGAGTGATGCCTCTGTAGTGAACTAAAGAAGTTGCCATGAATTATTAATAACAAGCCAAGTTTAATGTGATTTTATAGCCACTTAAGGAGTTGTAGTGATGTACTCTGTAAAACCATCCAGTTCACCTGATCCTGGCCGTGGAAGCATCAAAAACATATTCCATATTAACACTGAAGGGAGAAAAAGATGACTTGGGAATGCATCATTCTATGACTAATCATGACTGTTAAGCCCTCAATTATTTTTAGAAACCACTAATGTCTTAGCAATAGATCAACCAACCAAAAACTGTAAGCATATGAAGAATTGTAAATTGGTGAAATGCACAAAATTTGTTCCTATTTTAAAGACATAATAATGAATTTTTATCTCTAGAGTATTACTTTTGAAGTGACTGCTTAAAATGAAATTTTTCATACCTTTATTAATACTTGGCAATATTTCCTTATTTTTCAATGATTTTTTAAAAATGATTTGTCACTTAACTGCTTAACTTAAAAGCATAATGATCTTTAATATCCAACTTTAATTTGGCTGGTCACCAAAAGGTATAATGAAAGAGTTTGTGTGTTCAGCACTATCTACCTCTTAGTGCATGCTGCCTCACCTGCAGTAGAGTTTGTGCTGGGCAGTAACTATCCTAGCAGTGCAAGTTTGTAAAAAATCTGTTTAGTTTTCTCATAAGATGCTGAATGTTTCACATTATGTGTATTTGTTAATGTCACTTATAATGGCTCTTGACTGTAAGCTATCATTCTTACATTAATGTTAATCAAATTGTGATTTTACAAGCAAAAACTTATGCTTCCTCTTAAGCTACTTAAATTTTGATATGTTGTAGTTTATACATATGATAGAAACAGGTACATTTCTTACAGAGTGAGCAGTTATTTTATAATATATTTACCCTTGCTGGGATTTCAATTCTGTCTGTTTTTACAGTAAAATACTGTAATATTCTAGGTCTCAAAAGCTACATTCATGTTTTTTTCACATTATTCCTCCATTTACAAATGTGATGAAACTTCTAACTCGTAAACAACACCACTTCAAACAAGAAAAGCACTCATTTAAGAAAAAAGTTGCCCTGGGTTAGTTACCTTAGTGTTTCCCTTTTGGGCACTTTTTAGGATTTTCATTTTATTGTACTAAAATTTTCTTCCAGTAAAGATACATGAACTTTCAGGTACGTGAACTATTTCTATACAACTCCACTTTTGTATTATTAACATGTACATTTGCTTTTTTCACAAGCTGCTGTTTGGCTTAGTTTGAGTTGTTTTTTAGGTTGTGTGCACTTCCCAGTTACAGCAGAAACCTGTATTACTTAACCTTCAGCTGTTTAGATCCTTTTGAAGTTCAGAGTCCAATATTTCAGTTGGTTTGTAGGTAATATGTTACACTGAAATACAGTAGTTGTAAAGCTGGCACACATTTTCTGTTGCCCAGATTCTAAGTAGGCAGGGAGCTTCTGACCAAAGATGAGCGCAGAGATGGGCTGGAATAGCTCAACACCCCTGTCTTTGTTAAGGGACTAATCTTAAAAGTATTTGCAATGATGGCAGGAGAGATAGAATTGTCCAGCTGGAGAATCCTTTGGACTGTGAATTTTGTTTTCTTCTTCAATAACTATTATTTTAAGACTAGGTATTTATTTTGTCATGGCTCTTTTCATTATATGGTTTCCTTTGGGTTCAAGATGGCAGATTTCTTCTGATCATGTGTTTCATAGTTAATAGAGAAGAAGAATCACATTTTGAGAAGAACCGCAAAATTAAGTAAGTTTTTTCTTTATGCCAACACACTGAAGAATAATTTAAGACTATAAAATGGTATTCTTTCAAATCCAGCTAATAGGTTTATGTACCTGCGTGCTTTTCTTGAGTCGTATTGATTTCAGTGAGGGGAAATGCTCTAACTATACAAATATAAACTGCTTTCAGATTTTCAGAGAGGTGAAAAATGCTGAAACTTCTCAATTGCTGTAACATTTGGTGTAAGAGTATGCTAAAAGCAAAGTGCACATTAAAATTAGGCACTGTTTTTATAAGTTAATGTTGTTTTAATTGATTAAATTTGTCAAATAGCAGTGTTTAAAGGCAAATTTTAATTTAAGAAAAAAATACTTCATATCAAATCATAGGTTTCTACTAAAAAGTGTGTTTTTTCAAGGAAAGAATATAATTACATGTGTGCTTTGAGCAGACGTGTTCACAGTCTGGAAAGTGAATTAGATTGTACCTTTGTCTCGTTGCTGAAACAAATCTGTTACAGCCTCAGAGTAAGGTCCTAGAGAAGTCAAGACAGTGAGGTCAAAGGAATTCGTGTACTTTAGCAAATACAATCAGTCTGGGTTAACCTGCATAATATATTGGTAAAATATAGCCTGCTTATTTGAAACAAAATTTATTAATTTGGAATTGATTGGAGCATCTTCACACACTGATGAGGGCATGCAAAGACAGGCATAAGTAGATGGATTTGATAGTACATTTTTTACATCTGAAAAATAATTTAAAAAAAATCCCTCCCTAATGTAAGAATTCTGGTTGTGAACTGGTTTTGTTACTGGAATAGTTACGGAGCTGTGTGTTGAAATTCAGAAAAAAAGTTTTAAACTATCAGAAATGTGGAACAAAGTCTGAAGTGCTGTTCAGAAGGATAAACACCAACAGTGTCAAAAGTACAAGCAGAGAATTTTGGTTTCTCTATATCCATTGCACCTTGCTGAGGGGACCACAGTTGGTGAGTCTTGGGCTTGGACTATTAGCCTTCAAACAAATGTTTCCCCAAACTTATAAATTATGCTAGGTAACATACTCCAGGATTATAAACAGCTAGAGCTTTTAGAATGTATTGCATTTTTAGAAATCTCATTGAGTGCTCAAATTTGTGATAAAATGATGCCTTCTCTTGATAATTTTGTCCTGTATTTTCAGGCTTCCCAATTATGTAATTTTTTCTTGTGCTCCTCTGTTCTGGTAAGCTCACATTTGGAGGTAAATTCATGTACCAAGCTTTTAAGAAAAGAGATGGGCAAGCTTGGAAGCAAGCATGCTGTCCTATCCAGTCAATTTCACTTTTTAATGAAAGTGCAAAGTAATGTCTTCTAAAAATGTTTTGTGTTTAGATTGCAAATATTTGTTTGGTATAAACTAATAACCAGTCAAAACTAGTTCTCTAAGGGATGTAATCTACTTAACAATTTCTATTTACATCCTAAAGAAAAATGGCCACATTAGCAGTAACCTTATTGTTAGTATTGGCAAAGTAGTGATTAAAATTATTCACTTTCTTGATTCTTTGTTTGGGTAGCTCTTGGTAATAGAAACAATTTGTAGAGATATCTTTAGAGGAGAAGGGCAAACTTCCATTGCAAACTTAGTAAATATTTGTGTTACCTCTAGTTCCTTATAAACAGAAGGTTGTAAATTTTAGGCTAGGGCTTGCCTGCCTTATGATGGCAGAAATTCCTGTCTGAATACAAGTGAAATGAGAACAGTTATGTCAGCAAAACCTGAGGTGACCTTTTTCCAAACATTTTGGAGAGAGGATGATAGTTAATTGTTAGAAACACACACACATGAACACGCGTGTGTGTGTGACTGTATCTATCTATATATCACAAAACATGCTGAACTGGGTGGAAACACCAAGTCCAACTCCTGGCCCTGCACAGCACCATCCCCAAGAATCACACCATTTGCCCAAGAGCATTGTCCAAACACTTGGACAAACAATTGGACTTCCAAACACACGAAGCTCTGTCAGCTTCTGTGCTGTGACCACTTCCCTGGGGAGCCTGTTCCAGTGCCCAGACACCTTCTGGATGAAGAATCTATTCCTAATATTCAACCTAAACCTCCCTAACACAATTTCAGGCCATTCCCTCTGGTCCTGTCTCTGGTCACCAGAGAGCAGAGATCAGTGCCTGCCCCTCCTCTTCCCCTCATGAGGAAGGTGTGACTGCAGTGAGGTCTCCCCTCAGTCTCCTCCAGGCTGAGCAGACCAAGTGCCCTCAGCTGCTCCTCATACGACTTCCCCTCAAGGCCCTTCACCATCCTCGTGGTCCTCCTCTGGACGCTCCCCAATAGTTTAATGTCATTTTTATATTATGGCACCCAAACCTGCCCCAGCACTGGAGGTGAGGCTGCCCCAGCTCAGAGCAGAGCAGGACAATCCCCTCCCTTGCCTGGCTGGCCGTGCTGTGCCTGATGCCCCCAGGACAGGGCTGGCCCTCCTGGCTGCCAGGGCACTGCTGGCCCACGTTCACCTTGCCAGTGACGAGGACACACAGGTCCCTTTCTGTGTTCTCCAGTATCTCATTCCCCGGCCTGTCCATACACCCAGGGCTGTGCCATCTCTGGCACAGAATCTGGCACTTTCCCTTGTTGAACTTCATACAGTTGGTGATTGCCCAGTTCTCTGATTTGTCAAGGTCTCTCTGCAGGTTCTCTCTGTCCTCAAGGAGCTCAACAGCTCCTCCCAGTTTCCTATCCTCCGTATGAACTTGCTCTGTTTCCCTTCCAGTCCTGTGTCCAGGTCATTCATGAAGACGTTGAAGAGCACAGGGCCGAGAATGGAGCCCTGTGGAACCCCCCCAGTGACAGGTCCCCAGTCTGATGTCACCCCATTCACTGTAACCCTTTGTGCCTGACCCGTGAGCCAGCTGTTCACCCATCCCATGACGTGTTTATCCAGCTGTGTGCTGGACACTTTGTCCAGAAAGATCCTGTGAGAGACAATATCAAAAGCTTTACTGAGATCAAAAAGATTACATTGCCTGGATTCCCCTGATCAGCTAGGTGTGATCATAAAAGGAAATCAGGTTTGATAAACAGGACTTTCCTCTCGTGAAGCTGTGCTGGCTGTGACCAATGACTGCATTGTCCTCCAGATGTTTTTCTATACCTTCAGTATCTGTAACTTTACCAGGCACTTAATGAGAGTGACAGACCTGTAGTTAAGTTTATAATTACATGATGGCTAATGTATTGCTTTCACCATGCTATTAGCAAAATTTTTAAATATATTTCCATTTTTTAACTCATAATTAGTTTGTGCATATAAACTTAAACTTTTTTTCATATAGTCAACAAAATATCTAATTTTTTTTTAACAGTGTCAGTAGTTGATGCATTAGAGTGACTGAGCATTCATGATTTGGTCATGAAAGAAAATGGTCATGAAAGAAAGGGTAGACTGCTTTAAATCATGATGTGATGCCCGTATGAGCTAGTGATGCATCCTGAACTTATTATATATGAACCCACAACAATCAGTATTTCTAAGAAGAAATAGAATTGGTGGTGATGGTGAGAATTTCTATGCCATATAGATTTTACACACCATGCAGCAATGAAGACAATTTAATATGCAAAGATACAAGCATATTTAAATGATGTTCCTTGGAAAGACAAGAATCCATTGTACATACATACACAGGGTCACTAGAAGTTAAGTGAGCATATCCTCATATTGTGTGTTTGAAATTTTGTAAGGTCCCTGTGATGATGATAAGCCTCATGCTGTGAGCAGTTAAAAGAAACTGTTGTCTTATAATGAGATGGGAATTGATTCCTTAATATTGGTTACAAATTATGATGATTTTGAAAATGATCTGTCAGTATTCTGGATCACTTTGAATATTCTGAGATATATTTAGTAGCATTGTAAGGAATGTAAATTTCAAAGCCTCCAATTTTTAAGGAATTAATTTAGGAAGTACCTTTAAATTATGCAAATGTTTAAAGTTCCTTTTTCCTCTAGGATTTCCCTTTCCTCACGTGAGAAAACATAATTCTAATATTGCTTTTTCAGTTTTGGGTCTGTTTTTATTTCCTTTTTCCCTTTTAATAAAATTACTGTAGTTGAAACTGAAATAAGACAGGTGCCAAGCCTTTTTCTTAATTCTAGCTCAGCAGCCTGGGTGGTCAGAGTACTGGAACCTGACCCCTTTGTGTTGCTGTCTTGTGTGTCTCTCCCTTTTGAAAGCCAATACAATCTGCAAAGCCAGCATAGATAAAGAGCCCTGGAGGGTTGTGGTATAGTAGCAAGACTGTTTTGTGACCGTGTTCTGAAGGCAGACCGCAGGTGACAGTATTATTTACTTTTGTTGCTTGGGGTCCAAAGAGAGAATAAATTGCTATTGATTTTTGAGACATTACAGTGAGGTGTCTGAATGCCTGCAGGATTGCTGGGTGGTAGGACAGTCAGAGTCTGCTTTGGAAATGCTTTTTCCCCCCCATTATGTTGGTTTGTTTTTTTCTTAATTTTCAGAACCAGCTGCTAGAAAATTTTGTTGTTTATTACAAATATATTTTATCTCTCCAAAGAATAGAATTCAACAGCCATTTTATAACAATTTGAAATAGATGAATGGGGTTTGGAATACAGCCATTTGTGTACATTACTGTTGAGAACGCTGAGCATTGCATTAAATTAACCACTTCATTAAAGACATCTATTTCAGAGGTATAACAACTTATGAGAAGAAAATCAGCTGTGTGGAAGTAGAAGTGATACACAGGTAACAGTTTCCTCCACCCTCTCATCACAAAGCTCATTTTTGCAGACTATTCAGGTTTTACACAATTAGTCAACAGAGGTACTTTGCCAGTTAGGGGAAAACAGGAACCCGCTACTTGAATGTTACTTCAAGATTTGATAGCAATGCTACGTCGTAGTGACACCTGCTGGGAGAGATCGGAAGGAAACAGTTGAAACTATGGCTGCTGCTTGTCAGCTCTTCTCCTGGAGTCCAGAGTGTATTCCCGGGGTGGCAGTCTGGGTTACGCGCGGTTTGTAGCACCCCTGGAGGGCATCTGCTGTCACTCCTCTCCGAGCAGCCCGACTCCCGTGCCACATTCACTGAGCCTCACAAACTCACTCGGATGTCATTGAACATCCGAGTTTGGATTTCCCAACTGGAACTTAAATTCACCGAACAAAGAGCCAAGGTGAATGTGTTCATTAATGATGGAGGGTATTCAGAACGGTGAATCCCAGGAACTAACCTTCTCTACTAGTGGGGACATAAAACAAGATTTCACTCTACTTTCATTGATCAACATTTGTGTGCTTGCTGTTCTGCAATGATAATTTATGACTGCATTCATACCTATTTGGCTGTTTATCGTGGGAAGAGGAGTTTCCTGTTTAAAAAAGCTTTTCAGGACCAGCTTCCAAATATAAACAAACAGAAGCTGATTTATTCTAAGCTACAGCTTCCTCTCACCCAAAAGCCTGAAATTTCCAAGACTTCTGCCAATTGTAACTTTTAGTTTTCAAATTATGTGGAGAACTGTGAAACTAGCAAACATTTTTTTGACAAAAACAGTGGAAAGAGCAGTGGGATCATGTACTTGTTCCTCAGTTTCTGTTTCATTTTTGCTTGCATCTGGTATAGTTCTCTGATTTATAGCTCTTGCTGTATTTGTCTTGATATTTGCCTCAAAACAAGCTGGATACTTGAGCCTGAGAAATAGCTATCTGATTTCTGTCCAGGATACTGCCTCTCAGAGACATCCTGAAGATTTATGTAAAGCAGTTCCATGAACAAGAGTGCAAGGCTTTTGTCTGTTCTTAAAGCTACAGAACCCTTTTTTGTTTCTTTTCAAATTCTCTGCAATTGTTTTGCCATTAAATTAAGAATGTTCTCAGAAGTTACACCAAAACTCAAAGGGTTTCAAAGAGTTTCCCCTAATATCCTGTAAGTGCCCTCTCCTTGCTCTGAGGGCTCTGTCCTGGTACAGGATGATGAATCTGGGTGAAGATGTATTTCCATTGCTAACAGTAGTGCTAGAAATTTTCTCCCTGTTTCTAGGTATGCATATTATCCATCCATAAAACTTGTGTGAAGTTCAAGATTTAGTTAATTGCCATAGACAAAGAAAATACACTTTGTGGCCTCTGAGTAGTAGAGCTCTGTAAAAGATGAAAGACCCTGGAATTACCTCCCTTTATCTTTCCTAAGGACGGGCTACTTGTATTTCCCAGACTGACAGACATTGAGCCAGCGGCCTCTCCATAACAGGGAAGCCAGGGAACAATGAGTCTGTGCCAGCAAAGATCAATAACTGCCATTTAGTTGAAGGGTAACAGTCGGTTCCTACCTGAACCAGTAGTGTGCCCATAACAAATAATCCTTGAAGATAATCAGATCCACACTACTTGATTTAATTCACTTTTTACAGAAGGAGCATTTGTTCAATGGACCACAAACCCCTCTGGTTTAGCATGATTTCATATATATTTGCTCATTCATCTTATTCCGCACTATTAAATTTTGTTTTTATTTCTTGTATCTTAAATGTCTTGCTGTATAGCATTAAAAATAAGTTTTCCTTTAAAACATTCCCTACTTTAGCTCCCTGCAGCAAGTCCCTAGCCTAGTAAGCAACAGCTGCCAGAGAAATAAAACTTCAAGGAATTCATGATGGTGTTGTTTAATATCATCTGATGAGAGACTTGTGAGGGTCTGCTCCATTTCTGCTGCTCCTGGCAGACTCTTCCACACAAGAAATCTTCTACAGCTAACTTTCTGTGGGAGCTACTGGGCTGCCTTGTTCTGGGTTTTCTTGAGAGCTAAGAGAAAGTTCAAAAGTGAAGCCAACCCAGCCTGAACTCCTGACACTGATGTTCTCTTGCTGTGTTTAGATTCTTCATTGTTGGATAATGAACTTCTATACTTGTGTAACAGTGCTTGATCTTTACACTTGTACTTACTTATCTAAGAAATACTTTACTTTGTAATTTAAACTGTGAAACAACACAACAAATTTTATATTTCTTTCATTAAGTATAGTGTTATCACTGTTCGGCTGTGCTGGTTTTTGTCCTTTACAACGCAGCACCTGGTACAAAATGAGTTAATGCTGTAAGTCTGCAGAGAAACTATTTTTATGACAAAAATAAAATTACTTTGAAAAAAAAGTATTTTAATTGAAAACCCATTTAAGGGGTAAAATGATATTATTGATTATGATCAAAATGTCCCAGACGCTGATGAATTCATCAATTTCTGGTTTAGACGTGTTATAAATCTTTTAGTGGAGGCAGGGGAATGTGAATGAGGTGAATATTTTCAAATTATGGTGGCACATTACTTTTTATGTATAAGTTTTTTGTTCTTTTCAATATACCTGTGAATGGAAACAGCTTTTTAAGGGCTGCACTAGAAAAATAACACACAATGAAATGTTCATTATAAATCAAGCTGAAATCAAACTGGTTTATGCCAATAAAAAGTATGTTTAAAAAATCATGACAAAATGTTTCAAAGACTGCTAAAAAATTATTTCAGTACTTACTCTGCTAGAGGAAAAACTGTCGTAAACCAAGTGTAAACAATTAAGCTTTCAAGCATAGTGAGAAATTAAACCAATATTTTTCATAGTAGTATAAGTTGCAACATCTTTTATTCAAGTTTTCAGATCAAGAGTCATAAAGCAGTATTTATTTGAAGACTGTCTATGATGAAAATGCAATATAGAATAATAGCATTTGTTTTTGTGGCAATGATAAAGCCTTAAGAATGGAAAATATTCACTAGTAATTGTATTTTCTAATGTGTACAGCCCCTTACTACCCATAGGAAATTTTACATGGAGTAGGTAGATCATAAGTTAGGTACATTTTTGAAGGTATCTTCTCTCTTCCTAAGTTCCTGGAATAATTAGCTTCTTGGTCAAGGCCTGAACACGACTGCTTCACTTAGCATCAGTTTAAATTCCAAACACATGTGTGACAGGAACCTTTCCCACAGACTGTGTGAGTGGTGAGAGAGCACAGACTGAGAGCTACAGATGCTGTCTCCCAGTACAGTTCTCTGTTTGCATAAATGTATCCCAAGCTAGGACAGGCCAGCTGGCCTTCCTACAGGTGAAGCTGGGATGTTTTGTAGCTGTACCAGGTTCAGGAGCTGTTAGAAACAGCTACTTTTAAGTGCCAAGGCTGATGTTAATTGTAGGCTCTGATCTCTCTGTGCACACAGACACTCAGTCACTGTGGTGAAAGTGGAAGAACTCTCTTCCTGGTCCTCTTTACTGCTTAGAGCTTTTTCCTAGAAAGAAGTTGTGGCTTCAGGGTGACCATGGACTGGAAATCAGCAGTCGGGCGAGTGCTCTGATGACTACACCATTGTATAAAAGGAGTGCTCTTATGTTTCCTCTAACTGAAGTAAAATAAGTTATCAGTGTCCTCCTAGCACAGTTTTGCACAGTCCTTTTTAAACTGAGCTGCCAAGGTTGTACCTTCTTGAAGAAAGGGTGATGCTCCTTATGGTGTGATTTGTGATGGAAGGTACCTGCTTGCTGTATTGCTGCTTCTTACCCCTGTGATGGTAGGCACTGTGTTCTAAAGGGTTTATAAGTGTACTACATAAACTGCACTGAGACACTGATGGTCATTTTGAGAAAAAGTTAACTTGTTTTTTTTCTTTTAATTAGCTCAGTTGTTCATGTCCTAACCAAAAGATAATCTTCTGCTGCAATGTAGGGAGGGTAGCAATTCCATAAATATATATGGTATGTAAACCAGAGTGTTTGTAGCATGAAGCTACAGGTAGACTCTTTTTTATAATGAGGTCCTTTATTTGTACCTTGTCTTCCTCACTGAAAATACTAAGTATGCTGTTTTGCTTTCTATACCTGAGTAAATACTATCTGAAGGACATTATAAATACCGGTGTGTTTCTTTGGTTTGTTGTTTAACAAAGTGCCTGACTGTCCACAGAGGAGGTGGTGTGCATTCTTTACTGCCAGGATGTACGAAGAAAAAGGGAAATAAAAACAATTTCTTTCTTTTTCCTTTTTTTTTCCCCCTTTTTTGGCAAATGGAATCTCCTCCCCTACCCGTGCTCCCATTACCATGGCTCTTGTAAAGGTATTTAATTGCTGTCCAATTCTTAGAACAATAAAGTATAAAAATAAGATTGCAGGGAAAAAGGAACCCCTGAACATGTAAATTCAGTTGTAGTCTTCTGATTCCTGCAGCAAATTCATCTGTATGTGGCTGTCCAGATCAATCTGCTAATTATGCTGGAGATAGTCATGAATATCACAGAACTGATAAGAACCCACTAAAAGTATTTGACTGCTGAGGCTTAAATTAGAAATGAAGTTGAATCTGGAGTCTAAAATGCATAAATAAATAATAATAGTAATAATAATAATTTCCTTTATATAATTGAAAAAATGTAGATTTTGGAAAACAGGATGCATTTAAATAAAAGTCAGAGTGCCACTACCAGGTAAGTGGCTTCAAGGATGCCTGTGTTTGCAGGTTTAGCTCTCAGCAGTATCACAGGTATTGTCCAGACTTTACTTTCACAATAAAATCATCTGTCTTCTATGTAATATCAACTAGTGTATTCAAAAAGTTGTATTATCTTCCTTTTGCTTTAATGCCTCAAGAGGCATGCAAAACTTAGTGATGTTTTGGATTGTCTTGTTTGTTTTTTGGTTGTTTTTTTATTGTTGTGTTTTTGGTTGGTTTTTT